>JAJPGS010002474.1:0-26678 GCA_028654335.1 Alnus rubra | reverse complement strand
CTTATATGCACATTCAGCTGTAATTAAGCTTAATACTTGAGGTGTATCGCTTACCAACTCATAACTAATTTATTTTTCTTCAAGAAATTGGGGGGTGGGGGAATGGTCCCTACCGCCCCTCCCCTTTCGTCACTGTATGGGATTCATGTAGGATGAATTTTATATACATGGGTGTCATTTTCATTGTAAATATGCATACAATACAATGTGTACAAATATTCTTTTCCTAATGGATAACCAAAGACTCTGTCAACCAAGATTTGCAACTTGTCACAATTCAGGTCATGTCAAAGTCATTCTTACATATCTAACTCAAGTGACAGGTCCACTGTCATTAATTTTCAAACCAATATGTGTATATATATACACATTCAAATTTGACCTCCTTTTGGTAGGTGAGTGACTCAGACCTTCTCATCCTTCAAATTTGCAGCACTAGATATATTTACTAGGAAAACTCATATAAAGGCCAATAAAAAGAAGCCCTATTCATTGACAATACTACTTAAAAACTGACGTAACTTTGATGTAGGATGTCAAAGGGAGATTCTAGTGTTCAGGAAATTAGGGTTCGGGTTTATAAAAGATCAGGGAATTGATGAGAATTAGGTTTTCGGGTTTGTGTCTGTCGATTCCCAACCAGATAAGAATCATCCAATTTAGTAGAACATATTGCAATTTTAGCACAAGCCTTTTTTTTCCTTTTTTTTGTCTAAAAAAAAAAAAAAAAAAGCAAGTACAAAGGGAGAAAGAGGAAGGGAAAACTACAACATCAAACACAAAAAATGGGTGAACAACATAGCAAACACCCAAAGAAACCAACAAGTACAGTGCAAAAAGATCCTAAAATTACAGGGTATGGACCAAAAATTTGGTCCGGTCCATATGAGTCTTGGCTCTGTGGCCAAGAAGAAGGCCACCCCACTTGGGGGTTTGATGTGGCAAAATAAGGTGGCCCCTTGCACCACTCCACAATCCACATGCGACCAATCAAATATTTACATTCACGGCCCAATAGAAGAAAGAGGTCCACGGTAGGCTTGGCAATTCGGGTTGTCGTGTCAACCCATTTAATTGACGTGTCAACCCGTTTAACTAATTTGGTAAACATGTGTCATTAACGCGTCATAATTATGTCATAAACAAGTTTATTGGTTATAAACGAGTCATTAACGGGTCATAAACGAGTTGACGGGTCATAAACGAGTTATAGCCTAAACCCAAACCTTATATATTCGTGTCGTGTTCATGTCGAATTCGCGAATCGTGTCAAAATTGCCAAAGCCTAGTCCACGGTCTGTCAACAAAAACCATAAGAACCAAGTATTAAACTCCAAAAATAAAGAGTTGGCATTATGGTTTCCCCAAGTCAAGAACACAAGCCTCTGCGTACAAACTATAATAGCGCATACTGCACAACCATCCAACTAGGGGTGGCAATTGGTTTTAAAATATCGGTTCAAGTCTGTCAATCCATAGTTATAAGACTATATAAGTCAACTATAACTCGATCAATTTAATTAAACTGGACAAACCCCTTAATCCTAACTTTCTAATTTTGTGTTCGATTCGTGTTGGATTTGTGAGTCGTGTTAAAAATTGTTAACCTCAAATGTCGCGTGTCGAGATATGAATATAAGATTTGACATTAAAATAGACAAAAAAAAATAGTCATGTACGCTTATAATTGTATTTCTATAAATTTTATTGGAGTATAGTGGACATTTTGTATTACGTGTGAGTCACGTGATTGCGTTTATTGTCCAAGTTAATAGAATTTCCTAATAGATGGACCAGGAACACTACAATCTCAATGGTAAGTTTGAAAGAAAAGTTGCACAAATTGAAAGATTGAGAGAGATGTTACAAATTAGTTAGTAGATGGTGGGAATATATAAATATAATTTCTTGTAAATTATTTATGAAACTTCTCCCCTTCAGTAATACTATACACATTCACACTTCTCCACATTTATTTTTACACTCTCTTATGTGATTTTAAAATTACCATTAAATTTAAAATGAATTTTTATTAAATTTTAACGCACGTGAAAAAGAAAAAATGTATATAGCTTTACTCTCTGCCTTCCACTTCCAGTGGTTTGTATGGCATTGTCATCACCGTCATCATTATTGTTGTTATTATAATGGGGGACTCAACTCAAATGGCCACTCATAAAGAGCAAATTTAATTAACTTGTAAATAAGTTTATTTAAAGAGTTGCAGAGAGACTCAATCAGCAAAAAGGATAGAATCCAACTACATGATGAGCTGTGGAACTCTTATAGAGATATATAGAATAGAATTAATTATCAGAAAAAAGTTCTACCTATGCATGCTAGCTCTACGTACGCTGCATCTATAAAGCTTCTAGTACTCTGAAAACGTTAATGTGGTTTACTCACGTACGTACGTAGTTGGCTACCAACGGTGAATATTATTGTTTTTCCTCACAAATATATTGTACTTTGCTCACGTAGTAGGCCACCAACTATTTCTAATAAAGAAAAGTATAGTCAAGACAATCGTATATTCTTTTTACAATTATTCACAAGAAAAATGATTTGTATAAGTATATCTCTTATACATTTTATTTTTAAATTTACTATTTAATTTATGAGACTCATGCTAAATCTGTATGAGCATATAATCTAAAAAAAGATGAGAATAAGAAAGAGATCGAGACATACAACTATGGTGGTTTGGCTTATAGCCCACATCTATACACGTCAAAGCTTTTTCGTTGGATATATCTTTCCTTGATTTATTTAATTGTATACAATACTCTATTTATACAAAAAGAGTTTGAATGTTATAAGTTTCTTTCTACTTTTACATTAACAACAATAAATTTAATTTATTTTTTGTAATTTTGTCTTTTGAATGCTTGTAACTCTTGTTTCTTGAGTTCTCGTAACTCTTATCTCAATAAAATATCACAAATTTAATGGTAGATTTAAAACTTGGTTGTATGGAGATCGATGTGAAAAAAGTTGTTTAGGGAATATATGTGTATTATTTCTCATTTCTCATTTTACAGTGCTTAGGTGATAATTTCAACTAATTTTTGAATTAATTTTTTTTTTTTAAAAAAAAAGGAAAAATCTAAGGATTGGATAGTTGTCCATCGTTCACTGCATCACTATCTGATAATTATTGTTTGTCTGTTTCATTAATTAATGTAAAAGACATCCCATTTATGAAACAATTTGTTTGTTATGGTCTATGTAACTATAATTATACATGATGGGCTGTTCGATAGTATCAATTTTATTATCAGAATTTAAAATTTGTTGTACATAATATTACAATATTTAAATTTAAAAATAAAAAAAAAAATGTGTTGACATTAACATTGTGTATATTGTTAAATACAATATCTTTAAAATATAACTATAAAATAGATATTATTCAAATTAAATGGATGGTAATTCCTTAATTATTTATTTGTGAGTACTGAGCTATTTAACGTACAATCTTTAAAGTCGGGGTGTAAGAGCATTCCTAGCAGCTTCCCTTCCATTCCCATCAATTTTCCCTAGATGTAGGGAACAAAACTATTTTTTGCTTCCCTATCAAAAAATATTTCACAGCAGCTTCCCATCATTTTTCCCTATATCCTTAAAATATTATTTTTTACTTTTTACTTTCTTTTTTTTTATTCATCTCTTTTCTTCTCTCTCTCCCTGTCTCATCTTCTCCGTTCTCACCCAAACTCTGTCACACCGAAACCACCACCAACCCACTCGCATCTCTGCCTTCCACGCAGCTGAGCCATCCACCAAGCCGTACGCTGTGGGTATTGGTTCTGTACTTTCAGGTTGGGTTTTTCGGCACCGGAATCGTTGGGCTTCTCGTCTCCTCCTTTTCCGGCGTGCTTTTCTACTCTGTCCAGTACGGCCGCTGCGGTTGATTCCGGGAGTTCCGCAGGTCAGGCTTTCAAGGCTTATTTGATTTCGACAGGGTCTGGGATGGTTTCGGTGGAGGCTTCTGGTTCAGCTTCTTCTTCAGCTTTTTCCGGTGTCCTTCCAGGGGCGGCAGTGCTGGTTGTGACCGAATGTCCCTGCCTTGGTGAGCTCCGGGTGGGGATCCTCCTCTGTCTGAGGCTAGCTCTGGGTTGCTAGAGCTGGAGGCGGCCGAGCCGTGTTCAACGGAGGTAGAGCTTCTCGACAGAGATAAATTGAGAGCATTTCGCCGGAAGATCTCCAGCCTACGGTGAAGATCTATGTGGACAGGCTTCAATCTACTTATATCTGTGGCAGGGTTGAACAATTTTCATGGAAGAAGATGAAGACGGAAGAAGACGAAGCAAGTCAGCAGCCCTTGTCGAGGATTGTGGGAGGAGAGAGAAAAAGAATTTATGAGTATAATATTGAATGGGAGGTGAACAGTGCTTCCCAATGCATTGGGAAGAACTGTTCACTTCCCAGGAAATGGAAAAGGGAAGGGAAGCTGCTGTGGTGTAGTTTTTATGACTTTTTTAAAATTTTCCATAAAATGTAGGGAAGGGAACCCATGTAGGGAAGCTGCTAGTAATGCTCTAAGCAGTGTTGATTGAAGCTTTTCAAATTACATAAAAGGCCATAATTAGGTAGAACCCAACTTAACCTACCTAGCCTAGCTAAAATTACGAGTACAAGGAGAAAGAATAAATAGATTGCGTAAAGAGACGATTAGGTTAGGTTTGGTATTTGAAACGACTATTTTATTAAGAAAATGAATAATTTTTATTAAAAAAAAGATAAATATGGAATGAAAAAGTTTTGAAATAGTCATTATCATTGTCTATAAGGAAATGAGAATTAGTCTATCAGAAAATGAGAATTAAGATTAATAATTTTTAACACGACATGTAAATCCAATACGAACTCAACACAAAATTAAATGGTTAAGGTTGAGAAGTATGACACATTTAATTAAACAGACCGGATTAAAGTTAACTTATATACTCTTATATATATCCAAACTTTGACACTGTCCGAACCTGACACACAATATCATAACAGACAATTTTTGATATGACTCACAAACTCGACACGAACTCAACACAAAATTAAAAGATTAAGATTAAGGGATTTGACTCGTTTAATTAAATGAGTCGGATTATGATTGATTATTTCAAGTGTTAAATGTTTATCATGCTAGTAACATAAGTCTTATCCCTAATTTTTTTTTTTCTTCGGCTTTTTCATCCCTTCCGCATCTTCAACAAAAACCATCAAACCTCATAGTACCCACAGCAATAAGATGAAATAACTCAACGCCCATAGAATTTTAATTTTATTTCTATAGCATGCATGTGCAAATACTTCCTACCATCTTCCAATAGAATTCTTGAATAATTCTAAATCGTACTAAAAATAACCCCACACCACATATATGGTCCTTATTTTTTGCATTCAACAGATCTAGAATTTGAATATTCTTTGGTCACATATATAATTCCCAATTTTTTAAGCCAAGAATTAAATATGAGAATGAAACAATGAATTTAGACCAAAGATGATCAGTTCAACTGTTCATTGAACGTCTAGAAAAGAGGACTAAAAATTAAAGCATCATTTCCTTGCACCAACACGCATAAAGGAGAGATTTCCACGAAACTGATCGAATGTGTCCATTGTGGTTCGTTTACATGACAATTCAAAGTCAGTAGGAATATTAGGATGACATAAAAACAATAAATTGCACACATTTTTATGCTTTCCAAAAGCAACAAATTAATTGAACTTCGGCATGACATTAATCGATCAGATGCTGCGATAATATATAATATAATCAAGATTTGGAATACAATTCTACTAATAAAAAAAGAAAAAAAATAATTATATAAGAAGAACGAAGAATCACGAATATATTGATAAATCCACTAATTGGCCACTTCTAAGCATAGGCGGAGCCGGGATTTTGGTCTCTTGGAGGCAAAATTAAAGATATAGAGTTGAAAAATAATGATTAAAAACATTAAAGAATATGTTTAGCTTAAGTTGATTTTAGCATTAATTAGGCCAAGTTCAAACTAAGCATTAGCCCCTCCAACATTTAAAATTTGCCTCCGAAATTATTTTTATTTATTTTTTAATGAAATATCCCCTCTAAAATTAATTTTTTACCCTTTCAATTTTTTTTTATTTTTTTATTTTTAGTTTTGTCCCCTACACTTGTATGTATAGTTTCTTCTCTCATTGGAGGTGACTTGATAATTATCTTAATTGAAATCATGCTTAAGAGACTTTTAAGAGTCCAAGCAGCTTCTCACTTAGAAGCTATTTAATTAACCTTTTGGGCCCAGTTTTAAACCCAATTGAAAAGCAGGAACCAATTTAAGCAATGATTTAATCCACTTCTATAGCTGCTGATAAGATTATTATCCACATACATTTTCACATATGACTTGGATAACATGGCTCCGAGCCAGAATCATGAAGAAAAAATGACCAATTTTTCTATCAACATCAACTCATTCTCCACAAGTTGAGCAACAAATCATTCCCCCCCGTTTAATACTCATCCTGCTATCTATCATTGCAGTTTCTAATCATTAACTCAACCTTAATTAAAAACAAATTACATCACATTTTAGTTTAATGAATAGAGTTGTGATATTTGCACACACCCATCTTGTGCATACAATGGGTGTAGGGCTTATGCATGTGGGACTAGAGACGGAGCAAGACATTTTAATGGAACGGGCCATTTTTTTTTTTTAACTAGGGGTTAAAGTATGAAATATATATATATATACTTCTTTACTTAAATTGAGAAATTTCAATTGGATAAATTGTGTGCTTCTCGACGTTTTTACAAGACTTTACCGGAATAACATGGCTCTAAAAAAAATATATATTTTTAACCCATTGACCCGAGCATGTTCATGAGTAGTTTTGCTCGTTTATTGCCCTAGTCATGAGTTTCCATGAGATTTGTCATCAGCTTTTCCTTTCTCCTACAAAGTAAAGGATAATATGGGAACTAAAATAATTAACAATTTAGTGCTGAAAATTACTCAGGATTTGGATGGAAATCAAGTGGGATTTAGTTGCCATTTATGCGAAACTACTTTCCTTGTATTGTAGGTGCACCGCTTACCAACTCGTAACTATTTTTTTTTCATCAAGAAATTGGGGGGGGTGGGGGAATGGTCCCTACCGCCCCCTTCCTCCGTCACTGTGTAAGATCCATGTAGGATGAATTTTAAATGCATGGATCTCATTCTCATTGTAAATATGCATACAATGTGTACAAAATATGTGTACAAATATTCTTTTCCTAATGGATAACCAAAGACTCTGTCAACCAAGATTTGCAACTTGTCACAATTCAGGTCATGTCAAAGTCATTCTTCCATATCTAACTCAAGTGACAGGTCCACTGTCATTAACTTTCAAACCAATATGTGTATATATATCACATTCAAATTTGACCTCCTTTTGGTAGGTGAGTGACTCAGACCTTCTCATCCTTCAAATTTGCAGCACTTATCAAGGTTAGATATATTTACAAGGAAAACTCATATAAAGGCCAATAAAAAGAAGCCCTGTTCATTGACAATAATACTTAAAAACTGACGTAACTTTGATGTAGGATGTCAAAGGGAGATTCTAGTGTTAAGGAAATTAGGGTTCGGGTTTATAAAAGATCAGGGAATTGATGTGAATTAGGTTTTGGGGTTTGTGTCTGTTGATTCCCAACCAGATAAGGATCATCCAATTTAGTAGAACATATTGCAATTTTAGCACAAGCCTTTTTTTTCCTTTTTTTCCTTTTTTTTTTTTAAAAAAAAAAAAAAAAAAAAAAAAGCAAGTACAAAGGGAGAAAGAGGAAGGGAAAACTACAACAACATCAAACACAAAAAATGGGTGAACAACATGACAAACACCCAAAGAAACCAACCAGTACAGTGCAAAAAGATCCAAAGATTACAGGGTATGGACCAAAAATTTGGTCCGGTCCATATGAGTCTCGGCTCTCTGGCCAAGAAGAAGGCCAGAGTTAGATATGTAAGTCAACCATAACTCGATCCATTTAATTAAACGGGCAAAACCCCTTAATCCTAACTTACTAATTTCGTGTTCGATTCGTGTTAAATTTGTGAGTCATGTTAAAAATTATCAGCCTCAAATGTCGCGTGTCGAGGTATGAGTAGAAGACTATATAGGTCAACCTAACCCAACTCATTTAATTAAATAGGTTAGACACATTCGTCTAACCCGCTAATTTCCTGTTGAGTTCGTGTCAAGTTTTACGGATCATGTAAAAAATTGTCAGCCCCACATCCAACAAGAAAAGAGAAATCAATTCTAGTCTCTTGGCAACTATCAGAAATATTGAACATGCCTTTCATATGCACTTTTTGGCAAATGCCTTCCATATACATGCTTTGTTCTTGCAATTCTCAAATTCTAAACCCCTATTAGAAAAGACAAAGTGCTACAAAGAGGTAACTGCAAATTCACAGGAGCCAGTTAAAAGCTCAAAGCAAAAACAGAATCTACTTAGGATGAGGATGGTTCAAGTCTAAACTGCACTCCACTCTTACGCCATTAAAAACTTCTTCATTTCCATTTTGCCCTAAGACGATTCCCGTAAAAGCATTGCCCCCACTTCTCATCAGAAAGAACATTATTCAAATATTTGTTCCAAGACAACTTAACTCCCACAAGCCATGCACTCTTCTCGATTCTGCAATGAACACAATACCTGTGCCATCTCAGCCTTACTATCATCGTCCATCATTTTAGCATTCTCCTGTTTCACCACATTAAAAGCAGAAGAGTTAAATAAAAAGGGCACTACTGGAAGTGCCATGAAGAAAAATTCCTTCCCGCTCCCAAGATATCTCCATCTCTGGAATGGAACCACCACAATAAATGGAGCCATCACTATAGATTATGAAACTATTTGAGAATATCATGCGACAGTTGTTTCAGTTTATTACTACCAAACTGGTGATAACTTCTCTTCTTGTGATGGCCCCATTTCAGATGACGGATCATCCCGACTTTGATAATCAACATAAGTATAAATTACATTGTTTAAAGCAGAGGTATCAACGGTGAATTTGATAGCGTCAGCTGCAGCACGTGTTCTCAGATAATACATTCCCGTTTTCAGACCCTTGTGTGTGCGGAAAAATAAAACAGTTAATAGTAATAAATTAAATAATCAATGATTATCAACACTGCCCATCTAAGGATGAACATGGGAAACTAGAATTGCTAAATTAGGGCAGATTCGTAAGACCAAGAGAGATGTATTAAATTTGACTTACAAACATTGCATAGGAGTTGATACCTTAGACCAAGCATGAAAATGCAGGGAAGTTAGCTTCCCAGTATCTGGTTGGTCCATGTAAATATTCAGACTCTGACTCTGATCAATGTAGCATCCACGATCAACAGCCATGTTAACCAATGTCTTTTGCTTAATTTCCCACACAGTCCTGACATTATGAAGCGATACTTCCTTAGCACCAGATCAAGATTTTAGCAAAGCAGTTAAAAGCATAAACAAAAGGAAAATATTAATACTTGTAAATAGCTTTCAGATCCTCAGGAATCTCAGGAATCTTCGAAACCGAGCCATTCTCATATATTATCTTGTTCTTAAGAGCATGAGACCAAAGACCCATTTCTGTTAGATCATGAAGGAGGTGTTTGTTCACTACAATAAATTCACCACTGAGAGGAAAAAAAGGGTTAGCTGGCAGAGACTGGCTGAGTTTAGAGGAAGCTGTAAATTAAGGAAAACCATACCTTAAAACTCTGCGAGTATATATGTTGGAGGTATAAGGCTCAAAACACTCATTGTTACCGAGAATTTGGCTGGTTGTAGCAGTGGGCATAGGTGCTACAAGAAGGGAATTTCTTACTCCATTTTTCGAGATCATTTCCCTAATAGCAGCCCAATCCCATCGATCTGATGGTGTTACACCCCACATGTCTACCTGAAGAATTCCCTAAAGGAAAGGAAAGAAAGGTTGTTATAGCTCGAAATTGTCTCTGCAGGCACACCACATTCGATAAGCTGCAAGCAAGGTTTGCAAAATTCCATGCTGTCGGCAATTTGCTAGAATCTTAAAAGATAAACAGAAATAAGAGAGAGAGCAACAAAAAAAGAAGAAGAAGAAAGAACCTTTTTAATTATCAGTTGAGAGTATGACATAATCCCACCTAACCAACAAAAAGACTGCATTCTCTAAATGTTTCAATTTATTTATAAGGAAAGAGGGATCATTCAGGTAAAAATGTCCATTTGGCCCAAAATTAGGATGAATCATGCCAACATATGCACCACAAAAGCATAGCAGCACACATCCTCATGGTACACCAATTTGGCAACATGACATCTTATGTAAAATGGTTGGGGAGAAGTCAAATACCCTTCCCCCACCCCACCAACCCTCTCCGCTTCCTAGGTTTCCAAGAAATGAGGAAAGATGTTGGGCAGAATTGTACAAAAACCTTGCTCAGAGGACTCCCATGGTACGTCTCATAAGGGCCATCTTTTGAAGCCAACTCAGAAGAAGCTTTCAGTGCATGGTAGTATATGGTTTCAAATATGTCTTTGTTCAACTGTAGGGCCTGCAATACAAGCCACCATACTAAATCTACTGGAACACCTTAAAATGACCAAAAAAAGCATGGCAGATTTGAGCTCATACCTCTGGTGAATCAAATGCCATGCCAAGTAGGATGAAGGTATCAGCAAGACCCTGAGCTCCGATGCCAATTGGCCTGTTTTGTAAATTTGACCTTTTCGCAGTTTCAACAGGGTAGTAATTTATATCGATTATTTTGTTGAGATTTGCAGTAACTACTCTAGTAACCTGTCAGAGAAACACATGGAGAAAAAACAAATTAAAAATTGAATTTCTGAGATACAATATATTGATCGGTTTGTTCTTACTTATCAAAAAAAAAAAAAAAAATTGATCAGTTTGTATGAAGACAACAAATACAGTATGGGTAACCACATACAAATTTCCACATATAGCTTTTATACAAGTGTGCTTAAGATAGACACAGGCTTGTGGGTGGATTTGTTTGTTAAAAAACAAACCTCTGCAAGTTTGTCAAAATCAAAATATCGGTTCTTTGAATCTCTACTACCAACCAGCTTAGATGAGTGTGACTCGACAGGAGCCCCCTACGCCAAGCAAGCAAAACATGTTGATTAACATATTATTGAAAGGGGAGCAACGTTACTTGGAACGATGATAAACGAAATTTGAAAGACCCACCTTTTCCCTGACATATCGTGGTAAAGCAATGGATGCTAAATTGCAAACTGCAGTTTCAGTCGGACTTGAGAACTCAATAATCTCAGTGCAGAGATTTGAGGACTTGATGGTGCCCAGATTCTGTTGGTTACTTTTCCTATTACAAGAATCCTGGAGGGGACAAAAAAAAAAAGAATCAAGAAACCAAAGCAAAATATTGTCAAATAATGAGATGTTTGTGTTTGTTATGCACCTTGAAAAGCATAAAAGGAGTTCCAGTTTCGATCTGGGAATGTAAAATTTCAAACCAGAGTTTCCTAGCAGATATGACCTTCTTTTCCCTTCCCTGAGTCCACAAAAAAAAATGATCTGGTTGTCGCTTCCAAAGCAAAGGCATCTATATGCTGTATTATTAAGGTAGATGATCAAATTTACCTCCTTTTCATATAAGGTGTACAACTTTTCAAATTCTTCTCCCCAACAATCAGCCAAACCAGGAGCCTCATTTGGGCAAAACAAAGACCAATGCCCATCACCTTGGACTCTTTCCATAAAAAGATCAGGTATCCAAAGAGCATAAAAAAGATCTCGAGCCCGATGCTCTTCCTGCAGACATAGTAAAATTATAATTGTGAGGAAGAAATAAGAAAACAACATCAATAGTTTAGAGAGTGAGAGAGAGAGGGGGGGGGGGGAGGGGGATTAATTTTGGGTAAACCAACATAAGTCACAGCCTAAATTAGGATGCTTTTGTAAATTTAAGGAAGCACTTTATTTGTTTGAAAATAATAAAGCTCCTGAACCCCTCCAAAAGTACCTTTCCATGATTTTTTCTAAGATCTAGAAACTCAAAGACATCAGCATGCCATGGCTCCAAATATATAGTGACAGCACCTGAAGAAATGGCACAAAATTGATCATATTGAAATTACACGGTGTGGGCCAAGTGTGTCAGTGTCTTTTTGGTAAGGCCTTGCAAAATTACCCTTTCTCTTGCCTCCCCCTTGATCAACATAACGAGCAGTGTCATTAAACACTTGAAGCATAGGAATAATGCCATTGGAAGTCCCATTTGTCCCACGAATGTAGCTACCTGCTGCACGGATATTATGAACAGAGAGACCAATTCCTCCAGCTGATTTGCTGATAACAGCACACTCCTTCAAGGTATCAAATATTCCCTCAATGCTATCATCTTTCATGCACACAAGAAAGCAGCTACTCAACTGCCAAATCATAAAAGGAAAAAAAAAAAGAGAAGAAGAAGAAGGAAGTAAGTAACAAAGGATATGACACGAGTATGTTGTCAGAAAAAATGAGCACCACAATCAAAACGTGGAGGAAAAATGAAACTGCACAATAGTACTTGGGGCTGTGGAGTTCCTGCACTAAAAAGGGTAGGGGTGGCATGAGTGAACCAGCGCTGAGACATCAAATGGTATGTCTTCAGAACAGAGTCAATGTCATCTTTGTGGATGCCAACAGCAACCCTCATTAACATGTGCTGCGGCCTTTCCATAACCTTCCCATCGACCTTTAAAAGATACGACCTCTCAAGGGTTTTGAAGCCAAAATAATCATAGTCAAAATCTCTGTGATATATTATCTCACTGTCCAGACGTGCAGCATTCTGAAACAAAATATATATATATATATATATATATATAGAATTCAATAGATACATTCCTCAACGATATGAGATAAGGATCTTAGAAAACAGCATACTTAGGACTTTTCATCCAAACACCTATTGTTTTCACTCTTTTCCTACAATATGAAGAGTATATAAAAGGCCACCCATGCAGTTAGAATATAGTCAAAAAAAAAAAATTATGATACCGAATCTTGTGAAAATAGGTGGGATGTATGCTTAGTTGAGTTTCAGAAACTTGTCAAAGTAATAAAATACTAAAATAATTTAAAAAGAAGAAGAAGAAGAAGCGAAACAAAACTAACTTGGTTACAAAGTACATGGCAATAAGTAATGTTGATAGTTGACAGGTCATGACTCTATACTTTGAGCATAAAGCCGAGGAATCATTTTGGAGTTTGTATCCGTGTGTAAGTACCTTCATGATTATTTCATAGACATCATCAGCAACAAGAGAAGCCTTCTGCCCAGACCTCTTATCAAAATAATTGTACATGACTTTTATCCTGCATCAACCATGCACACAAAATCACTTCATTGCTCAAATCCAAAACTGTCAGAATCTTCAAAACTGGAATCAGTCATATCAAATTACACAATCTAAACAAAAGTCAGTTGTGTAGGATACTCACGTCTCTGAAAATGACTTCTTTGTATTCTTATGCAGATTCGAAACTGCGATTCTTGCAGCCAACTGTATCACATTTTCAAGGAACCAAACGAAAATATTCAAATTTAAACCAAACCAATTATAGTCCAAGTACCAAACTCAGCCGCAAACAGAAAAATGAGCGTGTAAAATTCATAAACCACATTTATAATTATCAAATTAACCATGATACTCCAATATTCAAGGAATCAAGAAACCCATACAGCTTAACTAATCACAAATACCAACCAAGGCATAATCTGGGTGGTTCGTGGTCATGGCGGCCGCAGTCTCCGTAGCCAATTCATCAACTTGGGTGGTGGTGATACCCTTGAAGAGGCCAGCACAGACCTTCTGCGCGACAAGAACCGGGTCGCAATGCTCGACGCTGAGCCCGTAACTCAGCTTCTTTAGCCGGGCCGTGATTTTGTCGAAGCGCACCGGCTCTTGGCGCCCGTCTCTTTTGGCCACGTACATTTTGTAACCGCAAAAAGGGACTTCGAGAATAAAGAAGGATTTAGCAATTTGTTTGATGGGCCAGTAGGGACTTTCGCCGAACACGTAGGAGACATGGGCTGAAGGAATCAAATAGAGAATTTATAGAGAGAAAGAGAGTGGTGTGGAAATTTGGGAAGGAAGAAGAGTGCAAGGGAAGATTCAAACAAAAAAAAAAAAGGAAGAGTGCAAGGGAAGGAAGAGCAAGGTCTTGGAACTTTGAATTTGAATCAGAGTAACTTGGTTATCTTTTAAGGTTAATTCTTTTAACTTGGTTTGGTATTTGAAGTTTCCCGCTGAGAGTTGGCTGTGTGCGGTTATAAGTTGAATTAATCATCAAAAACAAGAATTGGGCCAAAATCGGATTCATTTGTGTTTGGCAAAACGTTCTCTTTTTTTTTTTTAATTAGAATAATAATAAAAATTGATTTATATATATATATATATATACTACAGTAAATTTTCATATAGTTAACTGTAGTAAAATGGATAAAGATGTTCTATTTCGAAGGATATACGAGCCATACGAAGGTATCCTGGAGCAGGATTATCCTAATACGCGTCTATCACATAATTTTCTGTGCGGCCAAACAGAGGAAGTCTTGCACGTTCACTTCCTTTCCACCCAACGAACATCACCGCGTACAAGTCTTACCAGTAACCAGGAGAAGACTCAGAAGAGGGAAAGAAGACTTGGTAGTTAATTACAAACTTTTACTCTCTCTCTCTCTCTCTCTGATTTCTTCAAGCGCAATTCAAAGCGAAAGAATGGCAGATAAACAAGAATCCACGTCGAGTCCACTGAATCAACTATCCGATCCGGACGACGACGTCGCAAAGTCTCCTCCAAACTCCCCCAATTCCTCCACTCGCAAGGTCAGTTACCCTTTGTAAATTAAGACCCGCCGTCACTGTAGCAAAAACTCCCCCAATTCGAATGGATCTTGTACGCACCTCTCAGCTATTTTTCAAAATTTGCTTACTCTATTCACTGTTCCATTCTGAGCTTGTAGTTATTTCTATTATAAAGCTTTTTAATTTATAGTATTATTCATATTTGGTCAGGCTTGCTATGCTGTTCTCCAGAGTTGGGTCTCAAAGAAGTTCATGACTGGATGGTAATAAGCGTAATAACCGAATGTTTTGTTTATTCTTTTTTTTTTTTTTTTTTTTGGTTCTAATATATAAATATATACGTATGTTGGTATTCTATCTGAGCAAGATTTGGTGTTTGAATGGTGAAAATGTAGTGTGGTTCTGTTTCCTGTGGCGGTTACGTTCCTCATCACATGGTGGTTTATTCAGTTCTTTGATGGTTTCTTCAGTCCAGTATATGAGAGCCTTGGCATTGACATATTTGGTAAGAGTCTAAAGCCCCCAATTCTCAATTTTTGTTTCTTGATTTTTTAACTTGTTTTCTGTTTTTAGCTAGACATTTCTAGAGGAAACCAAAAAAAAAGGAACGAAGTTTTTGAGTGTGAAATAATAGAAAATGCTACAAGAAGTGTCCTTGCTGTGTTATTTTTGGAGGTCTCTTAGAGCATTTATAGTAGCCTCAGGAACAAAGAAACATTCATGTCCATGAAATAAGGACATCATCGTGTGAGAGAGATGAAAGATGGGAGAAGAAAGGAAAAAAGTGTGCTGTGATCATGTGAGAGAGAAAGGAGAAACAAAATTTGTGAGAAAGTTGGTGAGTGAATATTACTCATCAAAATTGGTAAGTATTTTCACTTACCGAAACTTTTTGGTTAAAGTTGAGAGGCTGCTGGGAGTGGTTTTTTAGTGTTTTCATCAAATTAGCTCACCTTTTAGCTATTTTTGAGAGGCTACTAGGAATGCTCTTACTAGTTAAAGTTGATATCGAATTTTTGGCATGGGTAAAAAAAGGATGAAGAATGATTTATAGGGGGGAAAAAAAAGAAAGGGAAAAGAGCAAGGTTATATCGACAATATTAAACAACTCTGAAAGCCATATCTAATAATTGATAAACAAAGTGGGCCCGTCTAGTAAAATTTTCGAAAGTGTTTTCAGTTTTGTGTTTTGAATTATAACAAAGTGAAAATTGATAAGTATTGTCTATAGGAGCCACATTGAAAACTTGTTTCGATAATAGAAAAGTGTTTTTGAAAAGTAAAAAACTTAAAATTGTTTTGATTTAATTTTTCAAAACATTAAAAATAAAAAAGAAAGAAAGGACCTGTTGGAGGCTAGCCTCCTCGGGTGAGGTCGCCACCCCTTCACCAAGGGGCCCTTCCCCCCTCCAGTGTCTCCCTCCACAAGGGGCATGCAGGGGGTGGGTCTCCACCTCCACACACCCCCCTTTTAGACTTCTTATGGAGCCGTTAGTGCGATATGCGATGTGGAACGTCACAATTACTCCTTCTTGGGACCCAGTGTCCCCACTGGCGACCCTCATGAGATTACCTAATTCTTGGCGTCTCAGCGAGTGCCCGTTGGCGACCTTCATGGGCTTGTGCACGCTCCCCCCATCTCAGGCTGAGCAATGGCTCTAATACCATTTGTAACGACCCACATCACCTGAGTATGGGAATTGAGATGTGCTTATATATATATTCGCATCATTCTTGACACAACACGTTTTAAAGCCATAATAGCCATGAACCTATCAGAACTCACAGTTAAGCGTGCTTCTACGAGAGTAGCACTAGAATGGGTGACTTCCTGAAAAAATCTGGTTCGGGGGACTGGACAATATTGTGTCATTGTGGGTAAGTCGTTATAGGGTGGAGACCCAATCCTTCCACGCCTCCACAAGAGGCGCAAGGGTTGAGTATTTTCCCTTCCTTCCCCCCCCCTTGAGATAAGCAAGGGGTACCCCCCCGGCCCCCCTGCCATGTCCACCTGCACAAGGGGGTGGAGCTTTGCCCTTTGTGGGGGTGAAAATCCACACCCTCACCACCCTCTGTGGGGGTGGACACCTCTCGTGAAGGGGCGGCCTCCACCCCGTGTAGGCTAACCTCCATTCTTTTGTAAGTCAATAGGCCAACTTCCATATCTGAAAAAAGTATGTATTTTTATAACATTCTTATATGAAGGTGAGGGAAGTTTTCTAAAAAGTGTTTTGTGAAAAGTATATTATTTTTTGTATTGAAAAGAGTATTAGTGGTGGGGGCCAGATCTGAAAACTCGTTTAAATAGCATTGTTTAAAAAGAAAAGATGTAAGCCGGTGTGACATATAAATTGGTGTGAAGGGAAACTTTTTTTGCACTTTGTTCTGCAGTCATGATCTAAGTAATGTTAGTGTCATATGTTCAGTGAGCCAGTTAAAGATTTCATAACAAAGAGGTAGGTTATTGGATATGTTATTTCAAGTAATTGAATCTCGTTATGTGGCAGCGGCAACCCATTTCATTTTTAGGCAGTTGAAATCATGACCTAATGAGTGAAAATTATATGTGCATTTATAAAATTTTCGCCTTTTCATTTGCTCTACATTGATAAGTGTGTGCTATTACTTGATAAGATGTGGCACCTTTCATCAACGTCATAACTAGAACTATGAATACATGGTGGACAGTTAAGTTCAAGTGTCAATTTTTGCTTCTTGGTGGACCTTTATTTCCAGTGCATCCACATTGTGGTTGTGGAAATCCTAAGTATTTTTCTAAGAAACCCCTAGAGGCCATCATAAGTAGTCGTGAGAGTTACTTTATTTTGCTCTTAATAAGTCAATGCCATTATGGAAATACATACTAGTTAATCTGTAATGTTCTGTGCTCTTCATCTGCTGGGAAGTTTTTATTTTCTTCTTAACTTGGGTGGTAGATATCAGGCCCTGTACTAGGAAAGAGTGCTTTAAATCCCATGATCCTGGTATGGGTCATTTCCTTTCTGCTTCTTTATGTTAGATAATATTCTCTGTTTCATTTACTAGATCGTGATTTGCTTGCTGTAAAATGTAACATCTTGACGTATGGCATCATCATTGAGTACTTCTTGTTCTTGCAGGCCTTGGATTTGTTACATCACTAATTTGCATATTCTTTGTTGGTATATTTGCTTCATCATGGATGGGTGCCACTGTTTTTCTGATTGGAGAATGGTTCATAAAACGAATGCCCTTTGTTAAGCACCTTTACTCAGCCTCCAAACAGATTAGTACTGCTATTTCTCCAGGTAATGCCTGTCATTGGTTTTAAGACCATTATTACCGAAGTTTAATTTATTCTTGGAATTTAGAGACTGTAGTCAATATTATCTCAGGGTAACAACAGCCATATATTGAATAACTTCCACATCCTGAATTGCTATCAAGGGAAGAATTGTTAAATATTACTTTCTTGAGATTGCAGACAAAATATACATTGGCTGTTATTTGCAATGTTTTGTTGTTTACTCCTGGCCAATTCCTGAATAAGGAATTCCAGCGGGAAAAAAAGGTTCTATTGCTTCTGATCGTGCCTTCATCTGTTATAGTGTAGTCTCAAAGATTGCTCAAAATCGAAGAGCTATATATTTTGGATATAGACAAGTATATCAAGAAACATTGTTGGATAGAACCTTTGGGGGGGAGTGTAAGTGTTGTGACTAAAGCCAGTAGTAGAATTATATTGACCCAGACCTTCACCTCTTGCTTGCTGTCAATGAGGAATTTCTGTCAAGAAATAAAGACCTTTTTGAGAAGTCCATTCGATATTAATGAAAGAATAGTGTTTGAAATTTTTATCTTGTTTAGATCAGCAATTACATTACCAGCGGAACTATGTAGCTGGATTGGTTGTGTCTGTGCAGACTACATGGCCACAAAGTAAAAAAACTATGTCTATCTCAGTATCTCTTTGTATCACTGCCATAAGTGATTATCACTTTTATTTGTCATCATTTGTTTTCACTTGGCAGCAGAACATCTATTTTTCCATAGCTTTGCATATCCTTGTTAGTCTTCTTTTGTGGGCTTTATACTCGAACCTATTCCTGATTAGCATACTTGTTAATCTGAATACTGTCTTCTCAAACATGTGGTAGGGGAGGAGCCTAATATGGAATTGATTCAGTATTTACTTTGTAGTGTGCTGCTAGAATCAATAATTTGTTTCTTTTTTTCACAGATCAAAATACTACAGCTTTTAAAGAGGTTGCAATCATCCGCCATCCTCGTGTTGGTGAATATGCATTTGGTTTTATCACATCCTCTGTCATCCTTCAGGTAGAAATGGAGTGTCCAATCTAGTAGAAGCTCTTTAATGTGTTTGCTAGATAGTTTGAAGTTGTTATGAGAACCATCTTAGGAGGACTTTAAAATATCAAATGTAAGTCAGTTTTGATCTATGTTAACACATCCATCTTCTGCCTCACTGGCTGATTTTCTTTGTTCTCATTTAATAATGTACTAAAGAAACCTATTAGGGTTCCAGTGCTACATGCTTTAAGAAATAGTTTCAGTTGGATGCAATTGAAAATGTAGCTAGTGGAACTTCTATTGCCTGATCTCTCTTTGAATGCAGTCATTAGTTCTTTCTCTTCTTGTGGGGTGGGGGCACCTCCTCAAATGTAGAAAAAAATATGTACTTTGAAGGGTAAAAAGAAATCATTTGACAGTCGAGGTAGTAAATTCATTCAAATATGATTATTAAAAAGGTTATTGGTTGGGAAGTCTTCCCCCCGCCCCCCTTCCTCCTCCTTTTTCCTTTGATGAGGAAGTAATGAATATGGAAATGAAAGGTTTTTGAAATTTTCTTAATGACTGGTGACGACGTGCCAAGCAAAGGGTGGGGAAAAATGTAAAGAAGGAAAAACAGGGTAAAAGGATAAAAAAATGAAAAGAAAAGAAAAGAAAGAAAAGGAAGAGTTGACAAGTTAACCATGAGTAGTATACTATCCATGAGAGTTTGAATCAATAATTTAACCATCTGGTGTCGATGGGTTCCCCACCTCTACAGTTCTAAACAGATTCTTTAATACCAAAGGAGGAACCCAAAGCCACTATTGTTGAACAACTTGGAGTCAGGCCTTCTAAGTTGTTTCTTGTTTGAAATTTTCTTGCATGATTACAGTTTTGGAGAAGTTGCCATGTCTTGAAGGTTTCATGGAAATAATTGATAATTCATTGGCCGTAGTTAAATTTGTGCCCATACCACTATTCAGACCTAGCCTGTTAATTGCAACAACCAAGTACTTTTGCATTCAATGGTCATGATTTAATTGTTCTTTTTGGATCTGATTTTTGATGGTTGGTTCTAGAAGGATGATGGAGATGTGGAGCTATGCAGTGTTTATGTCCCAACAAACCATCTATATATTGGTGATATTTTTCTGGTCAATTCTGAAGAGATTATTCGGCCAAATTTGTCTATTCGGGAAGGAATAGGTATGTTTTATCTTTCTGCACATTTACCATGCATTTTGATTTTGTATTCATGTTAATAGCAGTGATGTCCTTGTATATAATGTATTTTGCAAAATAAAAATTTGTGTTCTCGCTTATTGTAAATGAGAACATGTCTCAAACTGATAACATGAGGAGTCTTTTGAGAGTCATTATATATTACAGAGATTACGCTTTTATGGCAAAATCCATTCTTCACACATGGAAGTTCAATAGAGATTATGCTTCTATCTTAAAATTCTTACATTCTTTATATTCTGTCAGCCTCTTGTCCTTATGACAAAATCCATTCTTTACAAATGGGTTTTGGGTTTTCCTAATGCTGCTATTTTGACATGGCATCTGATACCAAGGTCACATCGAAATTAATCCTACTATTTTCAACAGCACCACCAGAATTATGAACAAAGTGCTCATTGATCTTTAAAATTGCTTATGTGTTAATAGGCAGAATATTAGCTAATAGCAAATTGGATAGAGTACCTTGCTTCAATATTATCTAAAATGGTTTACATGCATGAACAAATGGTATTATTTATAGCTGCAATAGCAAAAGGAGATTCCCAAGTGGACTAATTATCTTGAGAAACAATATGAATTCACCTTTATATTATCTTCTTTGTCGAAAAATCATACTCTTTACCATGATGTTATTCTTGGTAAATATTGTTAACTCTATTAAAGTTCGACAGTCTGCAATGTTCTTAAAAAGGGTCTTGCTAGAAGATAAATTGTTTAAGGATGTTCTCTGTCACATTTGGATCTATTTGATGTAGTCTGCAATTCATAGAAAACCAACTGATTTAACGTGGATTCTTTTTTCAGATTTTTTTTTTTTGGCCCAGAAAAAAAAAATTGTTTTTTTTTTTTTGCCAAAATGTGGTGTTTGGTTGAAGAGACTACAGCGAGAGTAATTGCAAAACTATAGTAAAATATTTTCTAATTACAAGGATAAATACAAACCAGAATCCAGGAAAAAAAAAAGTTATGGAATACAGGAATTTTGAGGGTTTAAGGAAATCTCTTGTGAAGATATGAATTGGCTTAGATAAACCAGTGTTGGTCCCCAGCACCTGCACTTGGCAGCCTGAAATTTTTAACATTACACCAGACAATAGCCTCTGGGGACAAATAGAGTAACTACTAAAAATGGCATTTAATTTCTCTGTGGTCTGAAATGGCTGAGTAGATTTCACACTGACCCCTCTATTTGATATCTGATTAGGTTGATAATGATGCATTATCATGTCTTATGTCTATATCTTTTCAGTTGTGCTTATGACAAATTGTTTACATTAATAATAATTCATGATTCTGTGGCTTCATTGGTTTCTTTTTCCCCTATAATGCAGAGATCGTAATTTCTGTCGGAATGACAATGCCACAGGTGATTTCTTCTATAGAGAGGATTCCTCCTCTGGGTAGAGATAATCCTATGGACGCACTAATATAAAGGCATTAAGGACAGGTGATTCTCCAATTACCTTGTCTTTTGTTGGGTTTGGAGTACAAAGTAGTTGATGTGTTATCCTTGGTTTTGTTTGGTCATACATCAAAATATTCTCTTTTGGTAATGTGATGGTTAATGTGGATGTTTGTTCCAGGTTAACATGATAAGGGATTACTTACTTATAGAATAGAATAGAATAGAATACCTTAACGGAATACACCCACTCTTCCAAAGAAAACTCATGTTTGGTGATGGACTATGGGATAGGGTCGTAGGCAATTTTGTGGTCATCTGGCGGCTCTGGCCACCGTCTGTATGTCGCAGTCGCTCAATGTTGTATTTCTACCACCTGCTTGTGTAGAATGAAATGCTCAACTGTTCTTTTTCTCTTTTCTTTTTGGGTATAAAAGCGGTTTAATTCTCCGTGTGTGTGTGTGTATGTGGGTGGGTGAGTGAGCGGATGGGAATGTATCCATCGTATCCATGCTTGCACATGCATGTCTGCACAGTTATATTGTTATCAAATGTCTCAGGGCTGCTGCAACATTCTGACGTAATTGCACCATCCTAACATAATTTTTGGAAAGCTTCCTGTAAATTCGAAGGATTCCTGAACACCACACAACATAACACCCCGCCCCCCCACCCCCCCCCCCCCCCCCCCCCCTCCAAATTTGAAGTATAGAGAGAGAGAGTAGCAGTGCATAGAAAGCTGACACCTAGCATTATCGAGCTTAATATAGGTCTTAAATACATTTGAAATAGCACAAACATAAATTCACACTTCTCTGAGGTTAAGTTATGTTTTCTCAGCTTCTTTTTAAGTTCTTCCTATCCCAAGTTACGGCTTCCGTCGAGCTGTGGGGGGCAGTTTCTCAGACGGACCACAAGGAAGTTTCTCTCCAGTCTCTCGTTCAATTCTGCTCTTCAGCTCTCTGAGTACTCGAATTTGTCCCAGCTTCTCAGGTGACAACTTGTCCCAGTAAATCCCTACAGCCAAGAAAAGTGAAGTCTATGCAATTCCAGACTAGCTAGATTGTCGCATCACAAGTGTTAAAATATCAATTAAATGATTACATTCACCATATACTATCGGCTTAAACTTTTTGAGATAAATGATGATTTAATATAGTATCATAGTAGAGGTTCCTAACTCCATAATTTACTCTCTATTTCAATTAAATATTCCACGTGATGGGGAATGTTAAAATATTAATTAAATGATTAAATTTCACTTCTTTCTATCGGCTTAAGCTTTTGGGATAAGTGATGACTTAACGACATGCCAAGTGGATTTTTCTAAGAGCATAGAAAAGGTTGTATCATTTTAAGATATATTATTTTTCTAAGCTTTTGGGATAGGATAAGTGGTTATTTTGAAAAGTGTGATCAACCATTCAACCCAGTACTCATGGAAGAAATTGTGACGGTAAAATGATATGAATAATTGCAGAGTTTTCACCGACCTTGAGGCTTTGGAATGGATGTGCTGGTATAAATAAGCTGGGTGGGAGTGCATATGATGTCCACTGGGACGTCATGGATTAACAGTTTCTCAACTGGAATATCATCTACCAACTGACAATCATGCACTGCAAATAGATATGAGTAGAATATCAAAACCCGTGGTTTAAGGTTTTTGATGAAGAGGACAGGGTAGGAGCAATTGAGCAAAGAGAAACCACACCTACCAGATGTCACAACTGGCGTTGAGTCATCAATGGCTCCCATGTATCGCAGCATCCCATACTCAAGTTCTGCAAATCCCTACACATTTACATTACACATATCCCTGAGCGCGTTTGGCAACACTTTTTATGACAAAAATAAAAGCATTAATGAGCAACTCAACGCACAAAACGCTCAAAACTGCTTTCATCTTTATTCACAACTAAAAAGTAAAAAACACCCTCTAAAATGTTTTATTAGACGAGCCCGAGATTATGCAATGCAGTTACATTTTCAGTGTAAGCAAGTCAAACTTGCAATATCAAAGCTTTAAGGAATCAAAGTATGTCGCCTGTAGGCTTTGTTGACTATGAGGGGGTGACGAAGGCGTATGAGGTGAAAGAGTGTTACGGGTCTAATAGAAGGTTTTAGGACTAGAGTACTTTAGAGATAATAAGTTATCGTTATTGATAGCATTATAATTAAGATTAAGATTTAAATATTATAGCCAAAATGCTAATAAAAGAATCGAAGAGTTAAGTTACCAAACGATTTCGTTTGTCTATTGGGAGGTTTCGGGTTCCTTAAACTATCTTAAATTAAGGAGGCTTAAGATTCCTTAAATTATCCTATCAAATCTATCTTTTTATTAATTTTTCATCCCAAATAACAGCAAGTAACAAAGAGTAGTTTGTTTAAAATTACCTCGCCCTTGCCAAGTCGAGCGCCTGTGGTTGGGTCAACAGCAACTGAGCCGACGATGATTAGATCCACCTTTATCTTTTCATCTAGCCCAATGGGCCGGCCATACTTGGCCACCCCAACAGAGGTGCAGGCCTCATTGATTGTACTAGGAGTTGGTAACATATGGGATTCAACGACAGAGAAAACCCTGTCCTCAACCGGGGCTGAGGTGTTAACAATTGTTTCCCACCTGCACACCATAAGCTCTTCTTACTTAATTTTTTTTTTTTTTTTTTTTTTTGACATATCTACACAAGAGGGAGTCATACTTGGCAACCCCGATAGAGGTGCAGGTCTCATTGATTGTACTAGGAGTTGGTAACGGAAAATGATTTGTGGGGGACAAACAACCGTCCCCCATGTATCAACCCTTGTTGGTAATATGAGATTCAACGACAGAGAAAAACCCTATCCTCAACCGGGGCTGAGGTGTTAACAATTGTCTCCCACCTGCACACCATAAGCTCTTCTTACAGAGTTTTTTTTTTTTTTTTGACATGTTCACACAAGTGGGGGAGAGGAGATTCAAACTAATGACTTTTGCTTCATGAGGCTTGGTCCCTAGCCAATTACTTATTGGGGACATCTCTTCTTATTGAGTTATTTTTAAAATACATCACAGGTAAAGAGATGTATTTTCAAAATTAACGATTTTAAAAATTAAATTACAATTTTTCTAAACGTTTAAATACGTTTTTAAAAATCTTAAATTGTACATTTTAAAATTATTATTTTTAAATATTACGTTTGAAATCGTAAATCTTATCTGATTTTTAGAGTTATAAAAAAATATTAAGATTAGATTTAAAATAAAAAAATAAATTGGTTTTTAGGCATTGTAATAACTCTCAAAAGTATTATTTTACCATAAATAAATAAATTTTGTATCAAAAGAGAAAAAGAATAACTAACCAGAAAGTGTGAGAAACCTGACTTGTTTCTGGGGCGAATCCGGGTTAACCTTAACACACTTGGCGACCCGGAACTCTTCCAACCCACCCAACTGCAAATTTGCAATGACCGACAACAAAGTAGAAAATGATAACAAAATGATAAATTAAAAAATGTAGAAAAAATAATAATAATTACTTTTTGGGCAGCCGTTGCAGCGCCCACGAAATTGGGGATACGGTGGTGAACAGGTCGGGGATTCTGTGCAATATTTCGGGCCTCCATCAAATCCAAATCCTCTTTCGGATCACCCATTTCCAAGCTTTCGGGTCGTCTTCATTCTCGCTAGTACTACTAGTCTCTCTCTTCGAAGCCTCGGCCATGGCTTCCCGAGCCTTGGCGTCGAGTCTGAGCCTCTCGGCCTCGAAAGCGGCGTCGTCGAAAGCGGCGTCGTTTCGGGAGCTTCCCGTTCCCAGCCTGAAACTGATTAGCCTCTGAGAGTTCCTTGAGGCAGGGAATGAAGGGAGAGAATGGGATTTACGGGATTTGTTCAAAACGGTGTGTTTCAGCGTAAACGGGGCTGATAATCGGATCAGATTCGAATCCATTTGTCTACGACAAATTCGGATGGAAGTGTTGCTTTGCTGGTGTCATGTCATATTTGATATTCCTGTTTGTGTGTTTGTCAAAATGATGGGGATAAGATGATTGGAATTGGACGGCTTAGATTTGCGTCTACACTAGAATTGTAATAAGTTTCATAGGTTGTACAACTATGAACTATGGAAACATGCTGGAGCTGGACACAGTGGACAGATTCATAGCATGCTTCAATTTTCACTCCTTAACCAGAGATCACGAATACGAGTAAGTTACATATCATTTATTTTTCTTTTGTTTTCAAAATTGATATACCTTTTAAAATTATTATTGGATCAAATTCAATAATAATCTATCATAAATTCAATTATGATTTTAAGAGCCACATCAATTTTAAGAGGACACAAGAGTGATATATAGTATTACTCCACCTGGCAGTAAGGTTTGAGGTCAGACCGAACAGAGCGGACAAAGGATCTACTCCGTTTCTCTTGAAATGGAGCCTGGTTATTTTATACTCAAAATTTATTGAGAAATGATTTTTTTTTCATTTCACTTGAAATGAGTGTAATTATTTAACGTTTAACTTTCTTGCATCTAATAGTGTAATTAATGTCACAGTATTTAAATTTTTAGAATGTGACATTATTTACACCAATGGATACAACAATATTAAATTCTAACCACAAAATAGTTCCTCTTTATTTTACTTAAAATTGAGAAAATTCTATTCCAAACCAAGCTCTAGCGGACCTTACCCTCACTAGCGAATCTAACTAGTACTACGCATTATGGGAACAACTAATAACACATATTTAACATGTTGGGTTAGGTCAGGCGTTTTGTTTTGGAGTAATACTAAAAATTACATTTTTATCACACAACTATCATACAATTAGAGGTGGGCAAATTATCCGACTACCGCCTATTGACCGCTTACTGAACCAAACCGTCATC
>JAJPGS010002473.1:0-84818 GCA_028654335.1 Alnus rubra | reverse complement strand
ACACTTGATTTGTCACCTGTATACGGCGCCGTACATGTACATGACAAATCAATAATTAATCTTTTCTTGTGATCATCACAAACACATGATGTATATACATATATATATATATATATCATATATGCGTAGGGCTTTCTGATCACTAGTTCCTAATTAACCGTGTTATAATCCCACTTGAAAATGAACAGACATGGGGGATGTTGGTGCTAGATGCCTAAGATTAATGTCAGTCCGAGATAATATTGCATTAATTAAGCTCCTTCCAACATAGATTTCAGGGCATGAGAGTTGACAAATAATTACACCCCTGAGTTGATCATCGATACTCCATGATCAAACAGAAATGAGATGAATCCAATGATTTTCATTTCATTTCAAATAGTTAAAGGCCATCAATTGTCTAATGGCTATAAAATATTCCTATTCGTCAAAAACTATAAAATAAATAATTAGTTCATAATTTTTTATTAATTTAAAATTTTGAAACAAGCATTTGTACATGTAAACCTAAATCACAAAAGAGGGAAGACACTGATAGTATTAAGATAGAGTTGAAAAGGACAAATAATAATCACTGGCTTTCATGAAGCCGAAGGACACGATCAAACGACGAAATAAATATTTGATGAGAGTAAGTGAATAACTATTTCATTCCTACGTACGTACCAAAGGTATCCCTATATTTTATTAATTAGGATAGAGATCCCTCCTCGTTCTTAGTTCTACTTCCTCTTATTTGAAAAGAGGTCATAGCAAGATCGAAGCCCACTTGAGGCGCCCTCTTGCTCAAAGCCCGCTACTACGTATATTTGCTTCCTATTCTTTGGACAGAAAATAACCGTGAGTCTCAATCATAAAATAAAGAAGAATAGTTTTAGCTGTGGTGAGTCCTTTGTTTCTTATCAATTAGTGCTTCATCAAATTCATGAATAAAATCAAAACCACGCAAAGGTCAGCTTTTATGGAGGCTGTACTTGGAAAAAAAGAGAGGATGCACAATAAAATCCGGGAGGTAAAAGAGGGGGTTCCTATTGCTCGTTAACAAAGAACCAGCTGTCACAAGGACACGCCACCTCGCAGTTGGGACTGGCAAAAAGGGCACAGAATTGTTAAAGTACCCCTCTGGTCTTGAGCCCACATTACCAGCCTACGTACCTGACTTGTCACATTTTCTTTTTTAATCTTAATCTTCTAATCTTAATCTTAGGATCTAGCTAGTCAAAGTGTCGTATCTAGACCGTCCAAAAAGCGCCATGTACCAGATACGGGGCTAGCGGTCCTGATGCAACTAGATATAGGAGGAGGAGAGTGTCTGAAGGGTCTAAAAGCTACTAAGCTAGTCAGCTAGCGTATATGTATATATACGTTTGAAATGGGGTACGTACCTTGGTAGGGCATTTTTCACCGCGCTCCTTGGCAATGTTCTGGACCTGGATCAAGAAATCACGGCACTGCTCGTAGAGATGGAAGAGGTAATCAAGACCGTTCTTTTTTCCACGTGCCACCTCACCGGGCTCTGTCACAATGAAGGGGTGCTCCCGCTGTCTCTCACCTCCACCGCCATTACCATTAATGTCATCGTCTTCCGCGCCCTCGTTGTCATCATGGTAAACGTCCACAAGTTTCCTCTGGCCCTTCCTCCGCTGCTGTTTCCTCCTCTCGCCGCCCCGACCGCCTCCCACGTCCCACCTCCGCCGCTTCCTACAGCCTCCTTTTCATGTTGCACCGGCTCTTCGGAAAGCCCTGTCCATACCATGCAACATAAATGGTAAAAACAAT
Source organism: Alnus rubra (assembly GCA_028654335.1). Classification (NCBI taxonomy): domain Eukaryota; kingdom Viridiplantae; phylum Streptophyta; class Magnoliopsida; order Fagales; family Betulaceae; genus Alnus; species Alnus rubra. The sequence continues at coordinate 83,039 of JAJPGS010002473.1, read as the reverse complement.
ATATATAACATAACTTCTCACGTACCCATGCAAAGAATCAAGTCATGCTAATATAACAGTGTTGCGATTATTCATCTCATCAATGAAAAAAAAAAAGAAAAAAGAAAAAAAAGTGCCAAGATTCGATATTAAGTTCTCCTACCTTGGTTAACTTGAAAACTAAGCCTGTACGGACTTAAGTGTCAATCAAGAGAATATGATTATACTTCTTCCAGCTGTCATTCAATCTGTTTCTTTAAGTAAATGTCACTTGCTTAAACTTTAGCTAAAAAAAAAAACACATACTTTGATTTTAAACCAAGAAGTCACGTTGATAATTTCCCTTGATTTCTTATTTTCAAGCCTAAAGGTTTGAAACTTTTTGGCGTTATGAAAACTAAAAGCAATGGAATAAAAGGAAAAATGAGAGCAAATGTGGTGATTAAATGTATATAACCTTCTTGGGAGAGAGCATCAAGAGCGTTGGTGGTGGTGTCGGCGGAGAGCGGGTGGCGCCGGCGAGACTCCTCCTCATCAAGGCGTCTTCGCTCGGCTCTAACTGCAGCTTTGATACCGTACCTCTCCCCCACGAGGAGATTCCACCTGAATATCTGAGAGAGGCTGTTCATCATGTCGTCCAGCTCCTCTTCCTTCATGTCCAACAGCGTGCTCACCGTGAACCCAAGCTCTGCTATCCTCTCCGCCGTGTAGTATCGGATCCCGTAAGCCTGGAACAAGTCCTCCAGGCCTCCCAGCTCCCTCGGCCGCACCTGGTATACCGCTGTCGTAGCTACTGCTGCTGGTTGTGGTGGTGGCGCCACCGCTTCCAGCAGCCTGTTCGGAGGTGGGACCATCCCTCGCGGGTCCCACTTGAACAAACTCGCCGTGAAGGGGTCGGGATCCATCGATGGAGCACCTCAGAATTTACAACCTATTACTTTAAACACTCTCTCTCTGATCACTCGTCTCTTTTGTGAGAACTGAGAACTGTTTTGCAGAGGTGGCAGCTTCCTATAAAGACAGGTATTTTTTTTTTCAGTTTTCCTAAACCACCCCTTTCCTCCACCGCCTGATCAATATGGAGTATTTGGGTTTTTTTCCCAAGGAAATGAAAAGACTAGTTTTGAGTTTTAGGTTGATGTGGTTCTATTCAAACTTGACAGTCCAAACGAAACTAGTCAGAACCAGTCATTCCGCTCCCTCTCTTACTCTCTTACGGCTAGCTACTCTCAATGGTCACCAATACCAATCAGTTTCCCCATGTCAGATGTATTTCTTTTTCTTTATTTTTATTTTTTCCTGTATTTCCTATAATAATTCATTACACATCCTTTGATGGAAAAGTTTGGACTATCATATATATATATATATATATATATATATATATCCATGTAAGGTTTCAAAAGATTATTGTTCGTTTGTTAAAATTTTTGTCTTTGAAATTGTTTTCTAAAAATGTCAAAACTTTTTTTTTTGGATTTGGTTTAAGTTCTATAAAAAAAATACAGCATGTATGTTAATTTTTTTTTAACAGTACGTTCATATTTAATTTTAATTTTTTCATAACACATATATAATAATTTTTTTACTGCACTTAAGTCTTAAACCAAAATCATTGCTTGCTTAGCCATGAAATATGCTTCATTAATACGGACTCATATTGACTCATAAATATTATCACTTTATTAATTGGCGTTTATTTTTTCTCCCTCCTGTTTCTTGGGTCACTCCAAAATAACACAATAAAGTTGAAAATTCGAACACAGAAATAATGGAAAATGATTTTAGAAAGTAAAAGGTAATTAGTAGATCGATGGTTATCTTTTAAGTGGGAAAAGGTCAACTTAATTGAGGAGCTTTTGAACGAAATTTACCGACACAGCATCGATCGCTCAGACAAAATCGGAGGTTCACTTCACTGTTTCCATTGAAAAGGAAAGAATGTTTTGCGTTATGCATATACAGTAAATAGAATAAGGATATAATTAATACGGTGTTTTCGTTGTTGACAGGTTTTAGTTAATTAAGGCAAGTTCCAAAAGGGGTGACTTTTTAGTCATTTACTTGAGGAGAGATTAATAATTGAGCGCAGAAAGACATTTAAGTAATACTCACCATCCCTTGGCTTTTGGCAACATAAAAAAAAAAAAAATAAAATAAAAATAAAAGAAGGCAGGAAAGTACAGAGACCGTCAGGTGTTTCAGCGGAGTCTGTTTCCCTAGCTCTCTCTGAAAAGGCTGAATTTTGTACTTTCAAAGACACCTACGTCCATACACCCCCATGCTATAATTTTAAGATTATGGTGCGACAATCAGCTGTTCTGCATCCATCTGCCCTTATCAGTCTTACCAGCATGCGAGGCTGTTAGATTGAAGACCTTTTGTGTTCTGGGCACGTGTCATGGCTCGTTGGGCTAAAGTATGGCCTGTCCAAGAAACGTTCTGGGTCTGAAACCTAGCTGAAAGACTTGCAATCTTTTAGATAGAGAGAAAGAAACCAAAGAATAATTTTTTTTTTTTTTTTTTTTTTATATACTTTTTATCTTCTTTTCAGAATACTTAAACTTTGGTCAAACGGACGTACTAGTGAAGCAAATGGCAGTATGACACGTTATGCCCTGCTGGATGCCACAATTCGTCCCCTCCTGACTGAATGAGTCAGTCGCTGAGCCGCTGAACCCTCTCAGGCCTCAGGCAGTCAGGTTGGCTTACATCAACAGTACTTTTCCTTTACTTTGTTTGTCCTTTTCTTGTTCTCGTTTATATATTATTATCTCTTTCTTTATTTTCTGGCAAGTTTAGGTTGCATTAATAAAAAAAGAGGAGTAAATAGGTGTAGGGAATTAATTGGAGCAATGATTCGGCAACATCGAAGTAGCTAGGCTTTAAGCCCGTAGCAGTGAGATTGGCCGTTGGCCCAAAAGACAAGCCTTTTGGAGTTCCAAACTCGATCTGATAGTATTCCTGCTTGTACCTAAAATCGAGATTTTTATATTCCATATTCCCATGGTAATACATTTGGGGCCTTAAGAGAAAATAAAGATGGGAGTTTAGGAAGATTGGGCCAGGAATGGACATCAGCCCAGTACTGGAAGGCAGGCTAGCGAATCCCGGTGGCATGATACTGCAGTCTGGTGCTCTCTGGGAGAGAATCAGAGAAGAAGAGAAGACGTGAATGAATCATGTTTACAATGCAGAGACACTACTGGCAAGAGGCTCACTTGTCATTCATATTCATGGACACCCATCAGCTCCAACTCTCTACTTTCCTTCAGATTTCCATCTGCATTCGAAGGTTCCCTTAACCCTCATACTTTGCTCTCTTTTCTTTCACGTTTTCTATCAGGTGTAGGTGTTCTTTGCTTTGTAGTGCATATAGATATCAATGTACCTTTTGTAAAACTCTCTTGTTATTGTATTAATTTAAAGGGATCAAGGTTTCGTTTTTCTTATTCATTCCTCATATACTTTGAATGAAAGTGGTGGTGAGTTTGAATAAGCTTGTAGCTTGCCACCAGTGTTGGGTTGTAGCTTTGATTTGCATATTGATTCTCCACTCGCCCTTCTTTCAGACCATCAAACCCACTACGTTTTCTTGAAGCCTGCAAACTCTCCTTGAATTCCAGAGCTGCAACTGAGACACATGCAAGAATCATTATGTTTGGGTATGGGAACTATCCTTCTCTTGTAGCTTGTTTATATCAACTTATGCACGTTGTGATCGTATGAATCTGGCTCGTCAAATTCTCGATAAGTTTTTTGTTGGGATTTTGATTTGGTCTCCGTGAATATAATTATTGAAAGTCTTATGAAAAATGGAGAATGTGATTTTGCCAAGAAGGTGTTTTACCAAAATGCCCACCGAGATGCGGTGACATGGAACTCAATCATTGGAGGTTTTGTTAAGAATGCGCGTTTCCAGAGGCATTGAGATTTTTCAGGGACATGCTGAGCTCGAATGTAGAACTGATGCACCTACGTTTGCTTCTATAATGAGTGGGTGTGCACGGTTTGGATCTCTGAAAAATGCTCAGTGGGTGCATGCTCTGATGGTTGAGAAAAATATTGAACTGAATTCTATACTGAGTGCTGCACTAGTAGACATGTACGCAAGTGTGGTAGAATCCAAACTGCAAAAAAAGTTTTTGATAGTATCAGGCACAATGATGTGTCTGTTTGGAATGCAATGATTAATGGGCTAGCAAGTCACGGTCTTGGTTCAGATGCACTTGCATTATTTCAAAGATGGAGATGGAAAATGTTTTGCCTGACTCGATAACTTTCATTGGGATTTTAACAGCATGTAGCCACTGTGGTTTGGTTGAACAGGGTTGCAAGTACTTCGATTTAATGAGAAATTTGTTACTCAATTGAGCCACAACTTCACATTATGGAGCCATGGTTGATCTCTTGGGTCGAGCGGGGCTTCTAGAAGAGGCTTATGCCATAATTGATTCAATGCCAATGGAACCAGACATTGTTATATGGAGGGTACTTCTTAGTGCCTGTAAACTTACAGAAGCCAGGAGTAGGTGAAATTGCGATTGCAAAGATATCCCGACTCAGAAGTGGAGACTATGTGTTGCTGTCTAATTCTATTGCTCTGTAAAGAGATGGGATACTGCAGAGAGAGTTAGAGAAATGATGAAGAAGACGGGGGTTGCAAAAATCGTGGAAGAGTTGGGTTGAGTTGGTGGGTGTCATTCACCAATTCAAGGCAGGTGATCGGTCACACCCTGAAACGGAAGCAATATATAGAGTGTTGGAGGGATTGATCAACGGATCAAGCTCGAGGGATTTACCTCTGTGACAGAGTTGGTTTGATGGATGTCTCTGAAGAGGAAAAGGAGGAAAATTTGAATTTTCATAGTGAAAAGTTGGCATTGGCCTATGGGATCCTAAAAACAAGTCTGGAACAGAATTTACAATTTTAAAACTTGCGAATTTGTCATGACTGTCATTGTTGGATAAAAGTGGTTTCCGCAGTGTTAAACAGAGTGATAACTGTGAGGGATCGGATCCGTTTTCACCGGTTTGAACGTGGTTTATGTTCTTGTGGAGATTATTGGTAGTCAACCACTCAACCCCAAATAGCCAATATATAGGTCCTTTTCAGGACCTTCATAAGTTTTGGAGTGCATAACCAACAGTTGCGAATGAGCTGATTGGCTGGTAGACGTGAAAAGTCAATACTGTTTTACAATCAACTTTCTAAAAGCATCTGAAATTTCTGAAGAGATATTCTATGAGCCTTAGACTTGAATCATATGTAATTGAAAATTCTTAGAATTGATGACAACATGTTCTTAGCCAGGGATGAAACCTTGGTCAACGCCATTGGATACTCATACAGCCATTAGGTTTTGGCTATGTAGACTAAAGTGAGAGTTAGATGGTCAAGCAACGTGAAAATTTTTAAAGCCTAATCATATGATTGGAGGTGCTCAGGTTAATGGCAATGCTATTGGATTGAGGTGAAACCACACTACCTATACTATCCATGAGGTACGTTGATCTTTGCGAGCTGCAAATTTTTAATAATTTTTCTTTGAAACTTTTTTTTCTCATAGTGATTGCTAAGTCATTTTGTATTGTTTTATCTTTTTGTTGCTATTCATCTATGAAAAGAAAATCTTAGATAGTACCATCTCCTTATTGTTCCCTGATAAAGCTTATTAGTTATTGTTAAACATCATTAAGATTCTCACTGCAAATTAGGCCCTACAATGCACAAACCATCTCTTAATATTTCTAACTTTACTTTTTTTCACAAGCATGTAAAGATAAAAATTTGAGACTCTTATTTCACTTTCCAAGAAGGATAGAAAATTACCAGTACAAAATATTACTTATTCTTTTTTGTTTTTTCAGATATGCAAGAAACAAGGGCAATTTATTCATTTTATGTCTCTCCATGCAGGTTGTTTCATTAGCTGTCCTGGATTGGCGCTAATGCCAGTTGGCCGCCATATATGTCTGGGAGCTGACTCACGTCAATTTCTCAAGCAGAGTTGATGTCAACCTTGTGTTCTCTACAAATAATATCTGCGCAGTCATGCAACATAGGGAGTTAGCCCAAGTATTTGTCTCTGGAGTGCAAATGCTCAGATACGTAATACATCTATGCTTGGATGGTCCACATGAACAGCATATATCACATTTTTTACCCAATGAAGGTACAAATTCAAAACCTAACCTTCTTCTTGGTATTTTCATCGATAAAAGGGTACACAATTTTCCATACTGCCATGAATACATAAGGCGCGTGGACGAGAAAAGCTTCCCTAGTCTTTCTGGGTAGAAGTCCTGCATTGCCATAAACAGTGTTACAAGCCAATCGAATGTAATGTTTTTTTCACTGAAATGACTAATGTTTATTTGTTCGTTGTGTTTGCAACAAAATAATTAAGAGAAATGTATTTAGCTGTTGAAGATTTGAGTTTCTCAGTTTCTTTTGATAGGTACTAGATCTTTTATTAGCAGAGTTTGCAAGTTATCATCTTTGCTAGTAGTGTGAAGCACCTAACCTGCAAAATGGATAGAGCTCCAAGTATCCACGGATGTCAGTATTTGAATACCCCCATCCTTGAAGATCGCCAATGGCAACGAACTTCTCTTGTCCAGGGAGCATCCTGCACATCAAGGTTAATCATTTACAATCTATAGCGACAGCATTTACTACTGAGTTTCAAATGCAGCTTCTTGGTGATATGCTAATGCGTGTGTGCAAATGTATGAGCAAATGGAAAGTGAATCCTTGACAGGGAAAGAGATACCTTGAACATACTTTGTCGAGTCCGTAGACTACAAAACCTGTACCACAAGGATAACTGTGTGAGCTAAAAGAGCAATTGAACTTCGATATTACTATGTTAAAAAAATCAACTTTCCCCCACTGGTGGAAGCTATCATAAAATCGGTTTTGTTCACCAGATTTAAGAAGGTGATTAATCAAGACATCCTATGAGATGCCTTTCGTCTCAATCCTCATCCACTATTTTTTTTTCTCTGTAGGAACTGAAAATTGTCTTGAGTACAATTTAAATATGAAAGATTGTCCGACTTCTGCTACGTTTGTGGCAGACTTGGACACACGTTGTCTGGTTGCCCAGATCTTGTGTTATGGACCTTTCTTGAATTTGTGTATATTTTGGGATTTTCGTATGGAAAGGAGATTGGAATGATGAATTATGGATTGAAGATGAGGAAATAAGAAAAGATAATGGGCTATTCGAGATGCCCAAGTCTCCAAGCTGATTTGAGAACAACAATTATCCTAAGGGAATCAATTTCTGTAATATCCATTTCATGTCTTTTTTACAGATTTGGGTTCCTTTTATAAGCTCTAAAAGCATATTCTAGAAGTAATATCCTAACTAATTTTCCCTAGTTAATTTCCCTATTTACCCCTATATAATATTCCTTACCAATTTCCCTATTAACCTCTATATTATACCTTAACATTCCCCACTCCTTGAAGCATCTCGCCACGAGGTGCGGTTTTTTTTTTTTTTAAAAAAAAAAAAATACAAAAGAAAAATAAACCAAACAATTAAGCAATCCAAAGGAATTAAAAATCCCATTGCTGCAAGCCTACACAGCATCCAAACACGAGCCCAATCAATTGCAAAGCCCAACTCTTGCAGCTCCCTTGACCTTTTTAAACGACCATGCTAAGGAAGAAAATGCAGAATCTCAAGTAGCCTACAGCTGGCCCATACAACACCCAAACATGAGCCCAATCAATTGGAAAGCCCACTCCATTGTAACAGACGTGTATCGAGAATGCATTGCCTCCCAAGTCCAAAACTGTCCAAGACGTCAATAGCTCCAGCTCCTGCCACGTGGATTTCAAAACCGCCCAAGATCTAAGCTCCAGACGGTTAAGACTTAAGCGTGAACCTTCCAGAAGCTCTCGAAATGATGCAAAACGTGGACCTCAAAAACGGCATTAGCTCTAGACGGGTAACGACATCGCAGTGGAACGGAAGTGCCGTGGCTTGGCAAGCAGCCCTGTGAGGAAGCTCGTCTGGATCATGCCCCTTCATTTCCGAAGCAGCAAAAGCATACACGATGAAGCGGTGATGCAACTCTCTGTATACCAATGCATCGTCGTTGGCAGCCACTGGCTTCCATCGCCAACGGTGTTTGAAGATGACAGTCGGGTACCAAAACTCCAAGGAGTGCCGGATTTGAAACGTGGCCGTCGGGGTAGTTGCCGATGGCAGAGGCAACGTGGTTAGTGTCCTTCTCGGTGTGGACAGAGCTACACGCCTGGCTGTAATGGAGTCGGCTACTGCATCGTGGAGGACGCCAATCGGCTGTAATGGAGTTGGCCCCGGCACCACCGTCATAGACGGCTCGTCCACGGGCGCAAGCTTTGTGGCTGGATCGAAACTCTCGGCGTTGAGGACTCTAGTCGGATGGAGAGGGAGCAAGATGATCGTCGGCTGGGCGATGATGCACCCGAATGGTTGAGGTAGCGGCTTCTCTGTATCAAAAATAGTCGAATCCGGTTCTTATTTTTTCATTTGCTTGTTGTTTGCTTCGTCTTCTTCCTCGAGTTCATGCACAATCTCACGAAGATTGTCCAAGTTACACCCAATTTGGCGTGTGTTCTCCACCATTACTGCATAGATTCTTGCAATTGGCCCAATATCTCCAATTCCTTTCGGAGCAATGGTGCTTGCTGTAGCCACAGAACTGACATGATAGATTTTGGTGGTGAGGACTGTAAAATGAGAGAAAAAATGGTGGAAACGGAAGCTAGGAAAAAAAAAATATTATGAGGGTGATACGTTCAGATTTTCCTAGGGCTAGGTGGCACTACCGTAGCCACCAAGCAACCCAAGCCGGCTGGAATAAGGAGTTTAATTCTCCATATATTATTCCTTAAGTATTTAGTTTAATAAGGAATGTATTTTCCATTAGTTATTTCCTTCTTAGTTTATTTTCCTACATTGTGTTATGACGGCTAGACCTAATGGTTATGTCTTATGACCTAGCCGTCATCTATTTAAGTGTAATCCTACCCAAGGAATAAGCATGCTGAATATTATGAAACTTAGACCTTTTTGGTTGTTTTGGAGATCAAGGCTCTCTCGAAGTAGCCATTGGAGATCACGGCTCTCTCGAAGTAGCCCATATCATTTTCTTTTGTTTCTTTTTATTATTTGATTGCATCAAGTGGTATCAGAGCGAAGGTTGATTGTTTTCTACAACAATCTCCGATCCACATCATCACCATGTCTTTTTGGAATGAAGAGGAACGAGCGAGGCTAGACAAGATGCGGTCAGAATTCCTTGCGTACAAATAAGAAGTGAGCAAACGGATGGAGGAGATCAGGAAAAGAATTGAAAGTTTTTCTCCACCACGCACCTCTCCGACAATAAAAAGTGACCGATTGATGCCAAAGCCCCAAGCGGTGTTAGAGACGCAAACAAGAAACAAGAAAGCTGAGGATTCTACAAAACCTCCGGTTGCCACAACACTTCTCTTTGGGGCTAAGGATGTAGCTCTTTTGGGGAGAGCCAGTGAACGACAACATGTTCCTGTTGAAGAGTACAAGCAGAATGCGTCTATTCTTGTTCCTGGTGATATAATTAGTGTTGAAGGCCCTGGTGATAGTGTTTATTCAGGTTCGACATGCAAACAGGGAGAGATAGAAGCCGTGATCATTGCTACTGGAATTCATACATTTTTTGGCAAGGCTGCTCACTATGCTGGACAAGACCTGGTGCCGAAATTCAGAGCTGGTGAGCCATGGAGAAGGTTTTTGGCCCAGTATTTATCTATCATAATTCTGCACCTATCGGAGATGATCCATTTTGGCTATGGGAGGATGCTAAAATACAGATGATGAAGGAAGTCCAAAGTTGGCCTTATAGTTTTCCAGCTTTTGAGGATTTTCAAAAGGTTGTTCTTTGCGATGTTCTTGACAAGGAGATGCTGGAGTAGAATGTGAAGGAGGAAGAAAAGATGAAGCCAAGGTTGGAAGGGCAATGACTGATTTTTGCAAAATCAGAATTCTTCCTTGGGGCAAGGAAGATTTTAGGGGAGAGGGATGATACGTTCAGATTTTCCTAGGGCTAGGTGGCACTACCGGAGCCACCGAGCAACCCCAAGCCGGCTGGAATAAGGAGTTTAATTCTCCATATATTATTTCCTTAAGTATTTAGTTTAATAAGGAATGTATTTTCCATTAGTTATTTCCTTCTTAGTTTATTTTCCTACATTGTGTTATGACGGCTAGACCTAATGGTTATGTCTTATGACATAGCCGTCATCTATTTAAGTGTAATCCTACCCAAGGAATAAGCATGCTGAATATTATGAAAACTTAGACTTTTTTGGTTGTTTTGGAGATCAAGGCTCTCTCGAAGTAGCCATTGGAGATCACGGCTCTCTCGAAGTAGCCCATATTATTTTCTTTTGTTTCTTTTTATTATTTGATTGCATCAGAGGGACACACATAGAGTAGAAGCGATGAGAGAGGAAGGAGTGGCTTTGATACCACTTGTTATGGACCTTTCTTGAATTTGTGTATATTTTGGGATTTTCGTATGGAAAAGAGATTGGAATGATGAATTATGGATTGAAGATGAGGAAATAAGAACAAGATAATGGGCTATTCGAGATGCCCAAGTCTCCAAGCTGATTTGAGAACAACAATTCTCCTAAGAGAATCAATTTCTATAATATTCATTTCATGCATTTTTTACAGATTTGGTTTTCTTTTATAAGCTCTAAAAGCATATTTTAGAAGTAATATCCTAACTAATTTTCCCTAGTTAATTTCTCTATTTACCCCTATATAATATTCCTTACTAATTTCCCTATTAACCCCTATATTATATCCTAACATCTTGATCCCACCCTTGGTTAGTAGATTGGATTTTCACCATCCTACAAACATTAAAAACCACCAAAGTAACCGTAGCCACAACAGCCGGCTGGGCTTCATTTTCAATCCTCCAATGTCAAGGCAACCAATCTGGACCCAGTTGATTTGCAAATGGGTGAATTGAGTTGTCTTATAATACTCCGGTCTCATATTCGGAAGATGAGTAGCTCACATAGATAAAAGACACTCATGGATTCTAAGTCTTATATTACTTACTTATTAGGTGAAACTGAACTTTATAACTGATTTTAAGGAAGCTCAAAATTGACTAGTTTTTTTAGGTTAATAACGTAGATGTGACTAGCGCTTTTCTTGAGTCGTTACAAATGATATCGAAGCTACCTAATAACGCCATGTGGTACTAGAGCACTGCATGATGTGACCTTAACTAGGACGTTAGAGGTTTATGGGAGAAGATGAGTAGCCGACGTAGAGTGGGTGGTTTATAAAAGAAACTCATGGGTACTAAGTCCTACATTGCTTGCTTACTTACGAGGTGAAATTGAGCTTTTTATAAGTGATTTTATGAAAGCTTTAAATTGACTAGTCATTTTCATCATGGAAGCCGAATTCATCTCTCGGTTTATCACTAAGGAGAAACTGAGAGGGAATCTTCATGGAATCAAGATCATTCTCCAAGGGCCATCCATGTATCGCCAGCTATTCGCGGATGAACATACATCGTGATTTTAAGTAAAGCTACTTCCAAAGAAGTGCTTGAAAAAGTACACAACCTCTTTTGGACAGAGTAAACTTTGCTAAATCAGCCATTTTCTTCATAAAAAATTGCAGGACTTCAACTCAAAAGCAATCGATGAAATTCTTCAGCTCTGAAGAATTCCAGCTAAAGCAAAATATCTAGGACTCCAATTATTTATCCACCAAAACCAAAGAAATCTCTTGGAACATCCATTGTGATATTCTCCAAGCATCTTATCTCCCCGATCGTCAAGCATTTTCTTTTCCCCTCTATATTGCTTTTTAAAAAACTACATTGCCTAATTTGTTAAGCTCCAAAAGGATTGATTCTAATGAAAGTCTCTGTTTGAGCCAGGGCCATAGGAAATTTAAGCGTTATATGAGCAATTAACGAGAAAGGAAGGGAAAAACATACGCTTGAATTCTTCTATACCCCCTTTGTTTTGAAAATGTCTAGCACCAAGGACAACCATTATGGGTCGTCCTTCCTTATCGAATCCTTGCAGAAACATCTTGTTCTGAGCAATTTCATTTGGAACCTCTGATGCAGAAATTGAACCATTTGGAGCAAATGTTCGTCTCCATTTCAAGAACTTGAGGAACAGGGCAGAAGCCTTCTTTATATTTAATCACGAGCACGAAGGAACCTTCTAATCGTCTGATCATCTACTTCCTGCTCGCACAACAAAATATCAGCTCCCTAAACCCTAAAAAAAAAAAAAAAACTAATCTTCCTTATATATCCAAATTCCAGGCAAAACTATAAATAGATTATTATTTATCAAACTAGTCTCGCTCTGATGCAAGAAATTTACTCGTAAGAGCCATTACTTGATTAATACGTCACTGCAGATATTTTGGTCACGTTAGAATACACTGGCGTAATAAAGAACTTAAAGGGGAATCCAACCATGCACTTATGATGCATGGAGTGAAAGATTTACGAAATATTATTTACTCCTTACTAATATTCAGGGGTTTTGCATGTATTTCTTGTTATAGCATGTAATAAATCTTGTTTTCCAAAAGAAAAAAGAACAATTGAAAAGCAGCGTAAAATAAGATATGGAGGAACACAGACAATAGAAAGGAGGATCGATGGAGACCTTGGAGGAGGGATCCTGCCTTTCGACGAAGGCTCTCATCAGAAGAATTTTGGTTAGCTCAGTCTCATTGCTTTTCATGCCTTCAACTTTCTCATATTGCTCTTCAACGGTTTCTTTAGACTCAATTATGTTGGAGTTCATCACGTACGTTCAAGCTTCAACTCTTTTTTCTTTTTCTCACCAAGCTCTCAACACATTGCAGAGAGAGAGAGAGAGAGAGAGAGAGAGAGAACCAGAGAGGAGCTGTAACAAACAGTGAGCTGAAAAATGTAGTGGCTCGCGGTGGCACACTAGAAAGCTACAAAGTTAACCATGGTAATGGGCAAGACTAAGAGAGAGTTTCGTTTCTACCTCGGGCGGTGCGTGTGGGCCGTGGCCCCTCTTCCTCTCTTATCCAATTAAATTGTGTCTTTGTCAGTTGGTGGCAGAGTCTTTACGTCGAATTTAATACGTTTGGGGTAGTTAGTGAGATAGCTAGCTAGTGAGTTATTATTAGATGTGAGGTAGGTCGTTACAAAAACTTTTGTTAAATGCTTTACGTCAGTAAGGAACCTTGGTTGCTATGGACGTACATGTACAGCTCTTCACTTCTCTCTTATTTTACCTTTTGGTAAATTAACGACTCACGGGCCAAACAGGATTGCGCGCGGGTAATTGTCTGTCAGACTGTCATTCATATGCCACCCCTAAGCCGATGCATTTATAAGCGGATGTGTGAGCCTTTTTGGCTTTTTCCATGCCATTGCTGGCGATGCGACCATCGCTTCCAATTTTCAAACATCTTGCAAAATCTAGAGAAGTCTAATGGTGTGTGTCTGGTAACATAATTTTAAAAAAATGAATATAATTTTAATTTTGCTTTTTTTTTTTTTTTTAAAAAAAAAAATATAAATTATATTTTATTCAACCTTTTTTAAAAGTAAATAATATTTTATTCAATTTTTTTTTTTTAAAAATAAAACATCGAAATTCGTACACCAAATAAGAATTAAATTCTAATTTCAAAAATCCAACGCCTAAAACGCACCATAAGACTCCTCCATGTTTCTCAAAAATAAAAATGATCCTCTATGATTTTGGGAGAAACTGCGCTTTTGTGTCCTTTTAAGTGCCTCTTCCTAACGTCGTTTTCAATACGAAAAAGATTGAATGATATTTTCAGGTTCGTGTTACTTCTCTTGCCGTCTCTGATACGGCATCACAAATCATCTTAAATGACGACTTTTTTTCTTAGCAATTGTGAGGACGGTACGCATTCTCTTTTATTTTGTATGTTTTTTTTGAACTGATACGATTGTACTGAAAATTTGGAATTGGAACTAATTGTAGGGTTGCCCAGCCCATCGGCTCAGCACAACCCGAAAAGCCACACATGTTGGGCGCCTTTTAGACCCACTTTGCCAAATTCATGAGACATGGTTCCTGTCAATGGGTCGTTGAAAAGTTAAACCTGAGACATGATACCTGTATTGTGGGCCTTCGGACACATGTTGTCTTTGGGCTTTAACGAAAACACGCGAGTTGGGATTGCTGCAGGCTTGGCAATGCACCAGCCTTTTCCTTCGTTGACTAAGTCAATCTACCTTCTCCTGTCTTTGTTTTGTAACATCATAACGCAATCTAGCAGGCATCCGGATCCAGACACCATCGTCCGCATTTCAAGGGGGCATGTACAAATTACAATGTCAATTACGATAGTCAATAGGCGTAGAATCTGAGAATTGAGAGAAATGACAAAATGGCAGATAATTCAGCTATCACTAACTACCGTAAAGAGGTAGATTAATCCCTCGCTCTGTAGACATTTGGTTTGGTATGTTGAGAAAGAAAAAAAGGAAAAATAACATTCAGTATGTTGAAAAACTTAATAAAATATTAACACAAAAAGAAAAAAAGAAAAAGACAAAGACAGCAGGTTGAAGGTTGAACTGCAGAGTTGGGGGACTAGTGTGGTATGAGAAGGACTCGCCATCAAACCCCGGAGACGGAGACACAAAAACAAAAGCGCTAAGCTTTGTTTTTTTCGAAGCAAATCCACCCTTCATTTCCCTATCGATCTCACTCAGCTGCTTAAACAAAACCCTTCTTCTTCTACTCCTATGACGTCCCAATTGTCTCCTTTCTTCTATCTTCTTTGGGTTATACCCTGAAGCACCCTTCTCCTTTCCTTGCGTTTCTTTATACTTCCGTTCTTTTGTCAAAAAGAGTGTTAAGATATTTGTTTTAGTGAAAAAAAAAAAAAAAAAGAACAGAAAATGAAAGGTTGGAAGTGGGGTTTGTTGGGCTTCTTTATGCCGCCTATGTGTTGAGGATTGGTGCGGTGGAGCAGGGCCGGACTCAACCCACTGAACGAATTTCAGGTGGGATTTCTTTGATCTTTGTCCCTTTTGTTCATTTTGCTGAATTTTATCTCTCTCTTTTTGGGTTCACCTATTCTATATTTTCGTTTCATTTGGCAATTCAATTGATTAGGGGTTTTAAATTTAACTGTGGTTTACAGGTGTAATCGTTTGAATTTCGGGTTTTGATTAGTGGGGTGTTGGGGTTTTCTTTGTCCTGATATCTGCTTTAGGTTTGGAAGATTTTTGGGATCCGCTCTAGATTTAAGTTCAATGTAGCATTTGGTTTGCTAGAAAACTTGGAAAAAGGTCCAAGTAGTATACAGAAATCTGAAAAGGGGATGATATCTAACCGGGCACATGTTCTGGTACTATTTGGCTCAACTCAAGCTTGTTTGGAACTCGATTTGTGTTCCACATATGCTTTTGTTACTCTATCCTCATCTTGTCGAGACTTGAAGTCGTAATGTGGTCATAGTCTGGGTGAATCTATGATCAATGCTTATTTAGAATGAGAGATATTGGGATATTTACGAAGATGTATATTGTTTGCTGAAGATGTTAAAAGTTAAGAACTTGGAAAGATGCACTAGAAGCGTACTGTTTGGGATAAATTCTGTGATATGGACACATTTACCCATGAAACAAGTTCATACAAGATAGAGAATAAGGAGTTGCAATATGATACGTGTAATGCAGTAAAAAGAAGTAAGAAGTTGGAAATACTGAGGCTTGATGCGGACAGACACCATTTAATAATAATTTAAGCATTGTTGATTGCACTATGAAGGATTTATGTGGTTTAAGATGTGTCTCTACCAGAAAGGGTTTATATAACTAAGTGAGTTTTTACAAAGAGAAGGCCAAGTTGTTGTGGGTTGAAGTTGTAAGGAAAAATGGCCTGTAATTAGACTGGAAAACCCAATTTTTGTTGTCAGAAGTCAGAAGATACTAGTGAGGGATCAATCTTCTTCTGTTGCTGTAGGCATTAGTTCTTTTTTTTTTTTTTTGATAAGTAAGAAATGTTTTTTAGAAAAAGCGTAAGGCGCCTCTAGTACACAGGGAGTATACATAGGAACAACCAAAGCCAACCCACCAAAAGCACCCAACAAAACCCTAAAGCCAAAAGGATCACCCGAGAACAGCCCACAAAAGAACCCAACAAAACCCACAAGGAGGCAAGCCCTAAAACCCAAAAGCCTCTAAACCCATGAGGGCACAAAACCCTACTACATGAGAGCCTTGCCTTTACCGCGCCTAGAGGGAGCGCTTGCAACGCCGTAATTAATGGAACTTTTTAAATTCAAAAGCTCCCTCTTTCCTTTGATCTTTTGGCATGCTATCATCTTGTCCCGATGAAATTCATCTTCCATGGCATCTAGGATTGCCAAAGACTCCTCGCCCTGAACCCCGTCCAACGACCAATCTAAGGGCAACCCATCCCAAAAATCACATCCTTCTCCCCAAACAACTAACTCCCCATTAAGATCATACCCGACAAGCCAATCCTGAGATTGAGAAAAACCATTGCCCTCTACGGAAGAAGGAATGATGAGACTCCCAGTGGGGAGTGAAGCCCTATCATCCCAACATCCTTGGCCTCATGAGACGCGGTAGGGGCTATCGTAGCCGGGCGAGGGTTGAGGAACCCCTTTCAAAGGAAACCCTTCTTCTCAGAACCCACAAAATTCTTCAACGGAGGCACTGCAGCTACTTCCTTTTAGCATAACAGATAGGCGTCTTTGAAGCAGCCATGGAATCTGCTAACAACCCCTCATTCCACTTCACTGAGTGACCTTCCTGAGATCCCTAGCCTTCCGGTAATTAGTTTTATTAATTAATTAAAATTTCAAGATGTTCAATCAGTCTTATGTACTTCATTTTGTGTGCTTTGAGCCTTTTCTTTTTGGGTCGGTTGCACATGTACTTATATAAGTGGGTTTTGAATCTACAATTTCATCCTCCACCCATTCTTATGAGGGAAGTGCTATTTCATCCTGTTTCAAGAATACAAAGATAAATTGGTTAGCTAAATCCTAGTCTATGAATATTCGTTTGATTTATATTGTTGTCAAATTTAGTTTGTGTGTCAAGGATTTACTTTCATCATCCTGAAGAACAGATGTAAGTTATATATCATATAATAGCAGGTTTCTTTTAACTAGAATGTAGCTCCCAACAAACTTGCGAAGTATAATGCATTGTGACAATTTTTGCTATCCTCTTGTGCTGTGTTGCAATTGTCCCATTTAAATTGTAAACCATGAAAATGTTTGGAAACTATTTGGTATTCACTTGCTACAGTATTCAAAATGTGAGATCTTATAATTAAGTTTGGTTGCATTGAGTGTAGGTAGTGCTGGTGATGTCTTGGAGGACGATCCGGTGGGAAGGTTGAAGGTTTTTGTGTATGAGCTTCCAAGTAAATACAACAAGAAAATTCTGCAAAAGGATCCGAGATGCCTCACCCACATGTTTGCAGCTGAGATCTTTATGCATCGATTTCTTTTATCTAGCCCTGTTCGAACCCTAAATCCTGAAGAAGCTGATTGGTTTTACACCCCTGTATACACAACTTGCGACTTGACACCAAATGGCCTTCCTTTGCCTTTTAAGTCACCTCGGATGATGAGAAGTGCGATACAGCTCATTTCTTCTAACTGGCCTTACTGGAATCGGACAGAGGGGGCTGATCACTTTTTTGTAGTGCCTCATGACTTTGCAGCATGCTTCCATTATCAGGTAAGAAGTGTTCTATGTTTCTTTTGGCCTGATCTTGTGGATTCCTGAAGAGTCTATTAGAGCTTAACTATTTATGATGTATCTAAATGTTATCATTTATTGTTAAAATTGTTGTCTGTTGACAACTTAGTTTTCTCCTTATCATTATTTTGTATTTGATGACTCCCTGTTCACTTTAAATTGTTGCAGGAAGAGAAGGCAATTGAAAGAGGAATTCTTCCCTTGCTCCAACGTGCTACATTGGTTCAGACTTTTGGACAACAGAACCATGTTTGCTTAAAGAGGGCTCAATTATAATTCCTCCATATGCTCCTCCTCAGAAAATGCAAACCCACCTGATTCCTGAGAAAACTCCTAGGTCTATCTTTGTCTACTTCCGAGGATTGTTTTATGATGTGGGAAATGATCCAGAAGGTGGTTATTATGCAAGGTATTTTGTACTAAACTTACATTCAACAAGAGGTTGTTTAAGCATCCAAGGTTTTTCCTTTTCTTTGCTTAGAATTTGAGGCCTTAAATGCATCCTTTCAATTAGATTGAAAGTCTTAAGGATTCATTGTGGTAATTTTAGAATTAGGACAGGATTTGACCAGCAGATTTTTGCCATATGATGAAATTAGAAACATTTACACATTCAAAATGTAGAATGGTTGTTCTCAAAGTTATGGTAAAAACTGTATGTCAAAAGGGGAAAGAAATCATAAGACAATAAATAGAGTTTTCTTCAGGTTTATATTATGCAGAAAAGAATGGTACATGCATGTTTCATGTTTTGTCCAATAATCCAAACATAAATAGATTTAGATCATTCAGGCCAATGCATGTCTAAATCTATCTTCCTTTTTTGGGTAAGTAGTCCTGAATCTAACCTCATTCTACAATTTTACAGAGGTGCACGTGCAGCAGTGTGGGAGAACTTTAAGGACAATCCACTTTTTGACATTTCCACTGAGCACCCAACCACATATTATGAGGACATGCAACGAGCTGTCTTTTGTTTGTGCCCCTTGGCTGGGCACCATGGAGCCAAGATTGGTAGAAGCAGTGATATTTGGTTGCATCCCCGTTATCATAGCAGATGACATTGTTCTACCTTTTGCTGATGCAATCCCATGGGAAGAAATTGGGTTTTTATAGCCGAGAAGGATGTTCCGGACTTGGACACCATTCTCACCTCAATCCCATTAGATGTAATATTGAGGAAGCAAAGATTGCTTGCTAACCCTTCAATGAAGCAAGCAATGTTGTTTCCACAACCTGCTCAACCAGGAGATGCTTTCCATCAAGTTCTGAATGGATTGGCACGGAAGTTGCCGCACGACAAGAATATTTACTTGAAGCCGGGTGAGAAGATCTTAAACTGGACTGCAGGTCCAGTGGGTGACCTGAAACCTTGGTAGCAGCTAATGATATCGCGTATTCAACTCTAACCAGAATTCTTGGCGTTATGCCCCTTGGCTCACCCTCTTGATCTTCTCAGAGCCTGTTGTTGTAATCGAGGTGCTCATTCATTAAGTTTAATTTTTTATTTGACAAAAATGTAGTATAAATACCTTCATGGGGTTTTAGGTGGGCAGCATTTGTTGTCTGCTAAGTGGTTAGTTTCTTCTTGAATTTGCTGTCATTTGTGTTTTATGTCATCACCTACCCTTAAGGGAAGAAAGCAACTTTTAAATCAGGACTGATATTTGTCCAATTCGTTTGCTTAACTGCATCTTGTAGAATATAGTGACTTTGACTGTCATAAAAAATTTGGCATCTCGGTAAATTCTCTCTGTATGGTCTTAAGACTAATGATTTTTCTCTGTTTTGTGATATAAGGCTGTGTTAATGAGTTCAATTTGGCTGCACATTGGTTTTTAGCTGTATATGTCTCTCTAAGCATCTATGAGCATATAACATTCTCATCATGATTTTCGGGTGTTACCAGATCAGGCATCCAATTGAAAGGATATGGCTTAGGTGCTGTAAATTTTTTACAGCACCTATGCTGTAGTAAATCTAAGGGTTTGGATTTGATTTCAAACCCTTGAATCAAATCCAAAGGGTTTGAAATCAAATCCAAACCCTTGGATTTACTACAGCATAGGTGCTGTAAAAAAATTTACAGCACCTAAGCTTAATCCCAATTGAAAATATCAAATGGGATCTTGGCTACGTATATGGTAATAATGTGATTTTATGTCCTAGATCAAGCTCTGCCATCCTTAGGGGTGGTTAGATGCCCGTGTCGTCTTCTTCTTCTTCTTCTTCTTTTGTTTTTTGTTTTTTTTTTTTTTAAATATATTTTCTTAATAACTTTAGGGGTATTTAAGTAAATTTAGTTTTTAAACTTAGGGTGTTTTTGTTATTTCACATTCTTTTAACGATTTGACAAGGGCAGGATTTTTAAAAAATAAAAAAGAAAAGAAAAAAAAGAAAATGGTAGTTCATGAAAGTTTTTTTTTTTTTTTACATGTCCACACAAGAGGGAGAAGGAAGGGGGAAAATAGATTCGAACTAGTGACCTTCGCTTCATAAGGTAGTTCATAAAAGTTGAGTGTGACAAGTGGTAATTCTCGGGAGCAGTGGGTTATATAGTGTCAATTTAGCAGTTTCAATGTAAAAGTTAATTTAAAAATTAACAAAAAAATAAATGCTAATTCGACAGTCATTAAAATATGACATTTCGATATTAAAAGACTCTTAATCTTGATCGTTGAATTAAATTTATAAATAATGATTATTTAATTATAACCGTTAAATCAAAATAAATTAAAGGACCATGATCTGGATCATAGGATTTTTAAAATTAAAGAAGAAAAATAGTGGATGAAATAATAGAGGCATACAGCAATTAGAATGAATAAGTATGGCAAAAAGTTTTGTGTAATCAGTTTTTTTTTCAACTAGTCTCAAGAGTCGAGCACATCCATGATCCATCTCATCTTTCTTATGCAAGAGTATTGAGAGGTCTCACCGACACGTGGCAACCCAAAATTTGTGTGAACTGAGGGAATCGAAACACACGTACTCTTTCACCCAAAGTGATCATCGCACAGTGCATAGTGAACGTTGGCGGAGAACATGGCTATGTACATTGTTCTTGATGGAAGTTGGGAACAACTGCTTCATGAAGGGCAAGTTTAAAGATATATTTGCTCATGGTATTTTATTTATTTATTTATTTATTTATTTTTTTCCGCTAAGCTGGGGCGGCATAAGAAAGCCACGCAAGAAATTGTCCAAAGAAGATAAGAAAGGCAGTAAAAGTGGGTAAAGGGGACTTGTGTGGGGAGTATGAAAGCCACGCTTCCACATATGTTGTTGTATCGATCTAGCGTACGTCTTCCACTGTCTTATCTTCTTCTCCCTTCCCACTACCTCTCACTCTACTAACTAGTAACTACTACATCTTTGATCTTTGAGAGGAACTGAAAGAAGAGATCGAAGATCGAGAAAAAAGAAAAAGCTATTAAATAGAAAATGGCCATGCCCTCCAGACCTCACACAATATTAAACAAGTCTTTACCAGCGTCTTCTTTGGCTACAATCGGCAATGCTGGTTTGCGAAGACCCTCCGATCGCTTTGCTCTAAAGTCTTCCTTCTTCTCTCCATCACTTAACCTCTTGCTTGTTCCTCACCAGAAGAACACTCCTGCTTCTCCTGCTCCCAGATTCTCCATGCGTGTCGCTTCCAAGCAATCCTATATTTGCCGCGATTGCGGGTATATAACCTCTCTAGCTTCTTTTTACAGCACTGCTTCAATTTCTTTCAACTTGGATTTGAATGTTATTTGGCTAATCATTTTCCAATTTTGCTGATGCAGGTATATTTACAATGACAGAACTCCCTTTGAGAAACTATCTGACAAGTACTTCTGTCCTGGTAAATCATTTTCACCCCTTCTGTATTTCAATCTTCTTCTCCTTTACAATTACCGTTCAACATATATATGGAGAAATGGATCTACTATATATGCTGCTTCTTTGACAAATGAAGCTAGCTGGTTCATCATTACTAACCTTTGAGATATCCTTAGGTCTTCTGACAATTAATGTCTTTCTAGTACAACAACACCCATATCTAGATAGATAATGCATGCTTAAAGAGGCAATTATGTCTCTTTCTCTCTCTATCTATTTTTAATAATCTGTAATAATTTGTGTTCATTTCTTAGAATTGGTTAACAAAACAAGCCATTTACTTTATCATGTTTATGACCACCTCTGTAAATTGTTCAAACGGAAATAGGTACAGTTCAGGGTCATATCCACAGGATGGTGGTAGTGTAACACCTCAATCTCACAATAGGACTATGTATAAAGACAAAAGAACCACCCGGAACCCAAATCTGACAAGCACCACAACTACAAATTGTGCAAAATATTTTCAGCAATTTCACTTAGAGTTGGTGGATTAAAAGGTGTTCATGGGTGATAAGTCCTACATTAGTTCTTTATTAAATGAGATTAGGCTTTAAAAACGATTTCAAGGACTAGGGAGTTTCAATTGTAACTTGACTAGTTCTTTTAGAGTTGGTGGATTAAAAGGTGTTCATGGGTGATAAGTCCTGCAGTAGTTCCTTATTAGATGAGATTAGGCTTTAAAAACGTACGTTTTCAAGGACTAGGGAGCTTCAATTATAATTTGACTAGTTCTTTTAGAGTGATAGCGCAGATGTGGCTAGCGCTTTCTCTTTATCGTTATAAATGGTATTAAAGCAACCTATAATATTGGAACACTGCATAACGTGGCATCTAGTCCCACATTGAGAATATTTATAACCCATATAGAGTGAGTCGATTAAAAGAAACTCAGGGTGTTAAGTTCTACAATGGTTTCTTACTAGTGAGGTTAGGCTTTGGAAACGATCCTAAGGATTCTAATTGCAACTTGACTAATCATTTTAGAGTGTGATAGCGCATATGTGACTAATGCTTTTCTTGAGTCGTTACAGGTAGTACACCTATGTTTTGCTTTGTGTGTGCAATGAGAAATGTGCATGTTATTTTTGACATAGAGTGTCACTACTTAGGAAAGGTCTAATCACATTTAACTATTATTTTAAAAGATTAGTTAAGTTACGATTGAAATCTTTAAGATCACTTATAAAACTCAGTATCACCTAGTAAAGAATTAATGTAAGACTTAGCATTAATGAGCACATTATAATCAATTCACTCAATGTGATGATCCACCCACCCAAAGTGAGACTAGCTTGCACCTGTGAGCACTTCATAATCCATCAACTCCATGCGGCAATTTACCCACCTAAAATGAGACCAACTTTTAGGGTGTCACATGAAGGCAACAAGAAAGAGTGATCCACATTCCACTGTGCATTTACTGCTTCAAAATAGAAGAAGAAATGAAATAATTTCTGAGAAGAAGAAGTCATGAAAATGTTGATCACGCTAAGTGTTGTGATAATACGCATCCTGATCAGTAGTTGCAATTGTTCTTTACAGTCTGTGGTGCTCCTAAGCGGAGATTTAGGTCGTATGAACCTGCTGTGGTGAAAAATGCTAATGACACAGATGTTCGTAAGGCACGGAAAGAACAACTTAAGAGAGACGAAGCAATTGGGTAAGCATAATCCTTTCTTATTCAGTAGAATTATAAATATGTCTTATTTCCCTTTTCTTCCTTGTGCATACTTCAACATAACACTTTTCCTTACTGCGTGATGTTTTTGGCCTGGCAAATAGGCGGCGCTCCCGATCGCAGCTGTGGTGGGAATTGTGGCACTTGCGGGATTATACTTCTACTCAATAGCACCTTAGCTGAATAGGTTGAGCTGTAAGTCATCCTATGTGACTAGGGTTGACAAATTTTCCTGTAATTTTTCATTTTATTTCTCAAACTTCCTTCAGATTCCACTTTACATTTTCCCATCACGATCCTAATTGCTGAAAAAGTAATTTCCTCTCCGTTTTGAGCACACAAGCAAACAAAAGCCATTGAAGTTTTTGTCCTCAATTGGGAGATAGAAGATGTTTCCTGGAGAAGGGAGGACGATCCAAACTCAAGCTAGTAAATAAAGCAATACAATAATCCACAGGTTAAGAAATCGTCCATCATACGAAAAGACCACCGCATGCACATACCTGCTATTCAAAGAAACCAAATCTAACATGGATTGATGATCACATTAAACGGATGTTTTCCTCAACCAACCCATTATTCAGTCCCACACCGTGTTTATTGCCTATCAAATGGTGAATATTCCATGAAACAAATTGTGAAAGTTTAAGGTGGTAACTGACAATGATTCATTATTTGATAAGAATTTAAGAATGCTGAAAGATTTACATATAATGCTATATGTGACAAGTGATCAGTCTTGCAAAACAAATGAACCCTGTATTCGTTTCTCCATCGATTGCTGAGGAGGGAAATCTAAAGGAGAAACCATGTCATTGAAACTAGAGGCAGGTACAGGCTTGAACTCGTAAGGACCTTCCTTTGCTCCCCAAACCTGTAGCGAGGGAACCAAAAAGCATTCCCATTAAAGGTTCTGCCTTAATCTCAATCCAAAGTAGTACTTTAAATATTCATCAAGGTAAATCAATAAATGCAAATTAAGACTACAAAAACTGACTTGATTTCCATCTATATCATAGCCCTGTCCCATGAATGTATCTCGTTATTCTTCAAGATTGCAAGCTCCGAAGTACCGTAGGTTGCCCCGATCTGTCATGAAAAAAAAGGAAAAAAAAAAAAGGAAGAACCTATCATTGAATATTTGTAATTGGACTGATCAATATTGAGGAGAAATAACTTCCCACTCGCAGTTTTTACTGCAGGCAGCTGACAAGGGGAGTGTAAGCAGAAAAATAAATAAATAAATAGAAAAAAAACAGAGAAGGCAAATAGGGTCAACAGACCATTACCCATGAATCAGGAAACCCGCCAGGTGGAGTTGACCTTCATATAAGCAGCGTTTTCCACGCTCACAGCGTTTTAGATATATTGTTGTTAAATGCTCCCCAATGTCCTGTGTAGAGGACATTTGGAGAATGTGAACTCCCAAAAAGTAACAATTTGAAAGCATTCAATGAATATATGCAGTCTCACACTCAGGCATGAAACCTTACTGACAAGATTAATGCGATTAGTGCAGGACAATACATCAAGAATCCAAAACGACATTAGTATTACTCTAAAGGCTCCCTCATCTATTGAGTACTTTTTTGGGGGGGGTCAGACGGAACAACCTCTAGGGCAAGAGCAACAACATCCTATCGGATAGAAGGATCGTTACCCACCTTCGCTACGCTCTTCCCCCTCGGGGGGATCTCCCTTAACCCCGCTCATATAACTCGTAGATGTTTGAGCTCTTTCAGGAATGAGATAATAAAATAGAATAACAAACTACAAGGTAAAATAGAATACAAAACCCCCTTAACTCAGATCTTTTTGCTTTCAGTACCCGGGATCCGGATTAAGTAATGAGATAATAAAAAAGAATAGAACCCAGAACCTCAAAACTCAAGAAGAAGCAACTCCCTTAACGAGTGTTCCCAAGCTGAAGCATTAGCCTAAAAACAAGCATACCGATTATTATATGGGCTTGACTAATAGGCTGTACAGCTCTGCGCTGTTCTTAAGCCTAGGGTAAGTTAGCCCATGCCATCATTCAACTAAGAAGCAGAATATACCATCAGATTCGTCTCACATAAAATAACAGGTTTAGCAAGAACAAATCTAGCGAGGCATGCCACGGAAAAATTATACAACTACTTTCAAAATAAACGGAAAATTTATGATATCAGAAAATTTCCTTCCAATTCATTCTCGCTTGAAATATTTAAAGAAGGAAAAAGACAGCTAAGCATCCAACACCCTATCTAGGTATATTAAGACATCACCTTATGCTTATCAGCAAACAGCATAGCAGCCAGCTAAGTCATGTATGTTATAGTCAATAAGTCAGGAAAAATCAGAGCCCGTATCTAGTGAGTTACTTCTGAATCCTAGGGGATACTAACTCACCACAATGCCACCACCTGCCAACCTGTATATTAAAGAACTGACTCATTGTACATTTGTAGGGTAACTGGGGTCAAACATCACAGATCGTTACTAAGAGTCTTCAATTTGAGGTCATACCTATTAATTTAAAACATTTTCTGCTCAAAACCCATCCACCCACCTCAATCCATGTTGCACCTCATTAATTTATAAAACTTGTTCCGGGACCTCTTTTAAGACTTCGTTGTTGTGCACCACATGTACATAGGCTTTGCCACTCCTTCAAATTACAATTTTCTATACCAGAACTTTTAAACTGCAAATTCAAGCAAAAGATAACATACAAAGTCAACAAAGTCATATGCAGAAATATTTTTTCATATTATATGGATCTAAGTAACTAAGACCATGATTTTGATGTGACTAAAGGCTTACCCCAAGAACTTCTTCAGGCAGTGGGCGCTGGTCCTTTGGGCGATCACAGAAGTTCTTGTACTCCTCCACGTCTCAATGGCATTTGAACTTACCTGCCCATTGAGCAAAGTTAAACATATTGGAGAGTTACCCAAATCCCAAAAAATGCAAAGGAAACTTATGCTCTTCAAAACTAAACTGGAAAACAGAGTATATGCCAACCTCAACATCACATTTCAACTCTTTAGGACAAGGCTTGACCATGTAGAATCTCTGCAATCAGTAGAGGTTAGAATTTATCAATTTAAAAATGTTTCTTAAAGAACATAACAAGGCTTGGGCCATAAGGTTCCAATCTGGAGAAAGAATGCAGGCAAATTCAACCTGAACTGAGAACTCTATTTACAGGAACATCATTGAAATTGAACTTTCATGAAAACGCGTGCACACACAAAAGAATGAAAAAAGAAAAAGAATGAAGGAGACGATACCGAGGAAACCATTTCTTTTACTTAAGATTCATGCATAACAAATGCAGCAAGTTTGAATGCTGATAGGGTACACTAGCATACCTGCCGAAAGGGCTTCTGAGGAGTCCTCCAGAATGCCTAACAACAGAAAATAACGCCATCATAAAGCTATTTTATGGCACAAAGCAACTGACAGTATGTATATAAAGTCTAAAGATAATGAACAGAAAGCCATTGAAAACTTCAAATTTGTTTCTTCGATAAGCACATAGGCAGCGAGTTATATACTCACTTGTTCAAAATATAAAACCTTTGAGCCATCTACTATAAGCATTCTGCAGATTGCCAGAGACAAAAGACAAAAGGTAATCCACTGGAACAAAAAGGGTCCTTTAAATGTTTTAGAAAGAACCCATGCCTAGAGATGCTTGATTGGTTATCGATAAGAAGCTCAGCAATGAGTTTGATGGAAAAATCTGATAGCTTGAGAAAGTTTGTGGTTACTGTGCAACAAAATAGGAACATGAATTATAATACGATAGAAGGCCTATGGCTACGGTAGTACCTGAAATTGAAGTAATTGTCAGGAGCTCTGGATGCTTGCTCCATGGAAAACTATCATAAAATTCAAACACATTACCCCCATTTAACAGATCACAAAAATTGCTGAATGAATAATATGATTGAAAATGGAAGAGATGGGTGGGCGACGAGGAGGGGAATGTCAGTAGTGGGTACCTTTTGGCCAGTGAGGGAGTTACCAACGATGCGAGCATGGTCCCAGCGAGTGGTGGACTTGGTGAGCCGCTTGAGCAAAACCGCGCCTCCAATCAGTAGCAGGGTCTTTACTACCAGTCCCCGTGCTCGACTTCCCGTACCCATCTCTTTCTTTCTGTTTTTAACTCCTACTCTATTGGTATCACCACCGCCAAGCATCCACTGCCATCTTCATCTTGTTTTAGGGTTTTTGCAGCTAAAACAAAGCAAAAGAGAGCAGCTTCATTTTAGGAATTCTCCTAATGAATAATTGAGATTCAAAGAATACCAAAAGAGGTAATCCGATCAATCGGGTGGAGGGAGAGAGTTGGGGTTTCAAGTTTTCGACCTTGTGGGTGTGCGATGTGTACAAAAGAGTATCGGAAATCAAGTTTTGCCCATCGGCTAGTGTTCGAGTTTTCGCTATCGCTTTGCCACGTAACCTCCGTTTATTAGGGAAAGAGAAACGATAGGCATCCTATTTTTTTTATTTTTTTATTTTTAAAAGTTAGTTTTTAAATAATATGTCACAATTTTATGAAATTGTACCATATTTTTCAAAATGATAAATCACATGAAATTCTAACACATAATTTGAAAAAAAAATTCCGAATGTCTAACATCCCCTACTACAAATAAAAATATTGGTCCACCTCTGAAATTGCAAAAGTAACCATATTACTGAACAGATTCAGAAATACCACTTAATTATACTTTTTTCAGGCTTATAATCAATAAAAGATGTAGAGAATCTAATTAATATTTGAGCTTCAATTAGCTCACATCACCCTTTCACGCTTAAATAGAATCAAGCCCAAAAAACAAAACTTGAAAATTTTACGTCCAAACAAGAACCAGTCAAAATTCCATCCAAAGAACTTTATATAGAGGCATAGAAAAAAACCCTAGAAACCAATCCGAAAGAAAGAGATTATAATTGAAAAATAGAGATAAAATTTTACCTGTGAGAAGATCCTGGTAAACTAGCATGGTTGTAGAGATTTAGTTCTTTTTCTCTGTAGAGGAATTGAAACGAAGTTTGAAAAGAACAAAAAACCGAAGAACCGAACTGTGAAAGCTTACCTCTTTTGATGGCTGGCCTCGTCGGCTGTGGTGGTGCTTCGGCTGGGATCATCAGCGGTGTAATGGGTCGCCGTGGATGGTTAGCTATAATAATTTCTCATATACATTTACTTCCATGTTCACTTGACTTTCACAACTCATAAACTCTTTGGTTGTTGCAGGCTGCTTTCGTTAAATACTACCTTAACGTTATGAACACAGGCGACGAGTAAGTTTTAATATTTTACAAGCTTAAGGAAAGTCTTTAATTTTTCTACATATATCCGCAAGTGTGATTTTTAAGAAAGCTAGAGATGTGTTATTTTGAATGAATGAGTTATGGGGGTTTGGTATTCATGTGAGGGCTGCTTGTTAGGTTTATAATGTTAGGGTTCGATATTGTTTTGACATTGACTTTTTTTTTCTATCTATATTTTAATTCCATTCATTTGAGTAAGAGTGTAATGTTGAATAACATCATGTGAAGTTCTTTTTTCATTACTCTTAATGTTTAAATTTTCTCGTTAAATAATTTCTTAAGATATCATTACTCTTAAAGTTTATAATTGAATATGCTGGTATGTTGATGTTATCTTTTTGTCTGCTAATTTTGCCTCTTAACATGCTAAGTTGCTAACCTTTGTGTTTTGTTTGATTTTTTATTTTTTTTTTCCAATTATCTCATCATCAGGGTTGCTTTGCTGCAGCTTCAGGTGAAAAGCACTTGAAGTTCTTAAATGTTAGTTTGGATACTTTTTATTTTATGAGAACTTGATAGACTTTATTTTTTAATATAGGGGATTGGGGCAAAGCTAGCAACTCATATTCTTGAAGTCCGGCCATTCGCAAGTGTAAGTAAATGAATTAGCTTGATCATTAAAAACAAAATAAAATAACTAAAGACTTTTTTTTTATTTTACAGGTTGATGATCTGGCCGCGAAGTTGGAATACACGGATGGAGATGTAGTTTTCTCCTTTTTTGTTGACTTCAAATTGAGATGATAAAATATTGCAATTAATAATCGGTTCTCAATTTTATATACAGATGAAGAGGTTGCTACTAGCCGAGGCAAAGACCTCTTTACCTAAGATCGTAGCAACTTCTTCATCCGTACATAAAATTAAAAACCGACTGTTAATTGCAATATTTTATTATCTCAAGTTAAAGTCAACAGAAGAGGAGAAAACTACCTCTTCATCCGTGTATTCCAACTTGGCGGCCAAATCATCAACCTGCAAAACAAAAAAAATGTCTCCAATTATTTTATTTTGTTTTTAATGATCAAGCTAATTCATTTACTTACACTTGCGAATGGCCGGACTTCAAGAATATGAGTTGCTAGCTTTGCCCCAATCCCCTATATTAAAAAATAAAGTCTATCAAGTTCTCATAAAATAAAAAGTACCCAAATTAACATTTAAGAACTTCAAGTGCTTTTTACCTTAAACTCTAGCAAAGCATCTCTGTTGATGAGATAATTGGAAAAAAAAAATAAAAAATAAAAATCAAACAAAACATAAAGGTTAGCAACTTAGCATGTTAAGAGGCAAAATTAGCAGACAAAAAAGATAACATCAACAAACCAGCATATTCAATTATAAACATTAAGAGTAATGATATCTTCAGAAATTACTTAATGTGAAAATTTAAACATTAAAAGTAATGAAAAAAGAAATTCACATGTTGTTATTCAACATTATACTCTTATTTAAATGAATGGAATTAAAATATATATATAAAAAAAAAGAGCCAATGTCAAAACAATATCGAACCCTAGCTCTATAAACCTAACAAGTAGCCCTCATATGAATACCAAACCCGCATAACTTATTCATTGAAAAAAATACATCTCTAGCTTTCTTAAAAATCACACTTGCGGATATATGTAGGAAAATTAAAAACTTTCAGTAAGCTTATAAAACATTAAAACTTACTTGTTGCCTGTGTTTATAACGTGAAGGTAGTATTTAATGAAAGCAACATGCAACAACCAATGAGTTTATGAGTTTTGAAAGCCAAGTGAACATGGAAGTAAATGTATAGGAGAAATTATTATAGCTAACCTTGGTGTCATATGGTTTCGGGAAAGAACCTGGTACCTCAGCAAAGGGAATCAACAATTCAGCATTTAATTAAGAATATGCGTTGACCCCAATTATAATAAGCATCAAGAGGCATCAACATTTTCCTCTAAAATTTACGTAATTCAGTACTCTTCATTTTAATTTTTTTTTCCTTTTTCCTTCCAAGGACTGTGAAACAATTCTCCATTCATAATTATATCAAGACAAAAAATAATTTCAAGAGCTGCACTTGTTTCCTTCCAGGGATATAATTCTCTTAAAGACTTTCCCAACCATGGAAATGAAGCCGAACCCTCAGTGTTCAAATGTAGCTTGTCTAGAACGACAGGTAACAAAATTCATTTCTACCCGTGGTTTACCAAAGTTCATGTCATGAAACACACGCACATGTTATTAGTTTCCCTTCTGATGATGGAAATGGTATGTTCTGTTTGCAGAAAGAATACATTCTTGCAAAACCAGCTAGGGATGTTGCACTTGGAGCAAAGATGGAAGCTGAATCCTTATCAGTTGAAGAAGGCCCACTTCATGCTGACAGCATGAAGTGGGCCTTCTTCAACTGATAAGGATTCAGCTTCCATCTTTGCTCCAAGTGCAACATCCCTAGCTGGTTTTGCAAGAATGTATTCTTTCTGCAAACAGAACATACCATTTCCATCATCAGAAGGGAAACTAATAACATGTGCGTGTGTTTCATGACATGAACTTTGGTAAACCACGGGTAGAAATGAATTTTGTTACCTGTCGTTCTAGACAAGCTACATTTGAACACTGAGGGTTCGGCTTCATTTCCATGGTTGGGAAAGTCTTTAAGAGAATTATATCCCTGGAAGGAAGCAAAGCCAAGGTATGAGATCAGTATGTTGCTTGATTTTACAACAAACATAGGTAGCGACCTTAACCTACAATAGGCTGCCTCAGCTATGTGCAAGTCAGCATCAAGAGAGAGGAAGTTTGTAAAGACTTACCAAGTACGGGGACACATGTCCAAACTTCAGCAAGAATTTCAGTGTTCTGGACAACAAGCCCAGCAACTCCCTAAAAAACCAAACAAAATTTGCCATAAAGGAAATACAACAGTAAGAATAATAACATACGCAGCACAACTCAATCAACCACTAACAGATGGTAATTACTGTCATTATTCATGCACTTTAAGAATTATAGGGAAATCAATCTAAGCCATCAAACTAGCTTAATTTCACGCAATGACAATGTTAATTATGAATTTTATGATTAAGAAAAATTACAATCCAGCTGATCACCATGTTATACGTGAAATAGGATTCAGCTACCCAAGAAGAGCAGTTGATAGAATGTCGGAAGAGAAAACTTTATTTCGTTTTTTGATAGGTAAATAGTGGGAAAGGGATAACTTGTACCATGGTGGTAGGTAAAGACGCAGCACAAACCCCTTCACGCTTCAGCGTGTACGTGTTCATCTATTCCTGATGCTACTACCTAAAACACAAAAAGGAGGAAAAAATAAAATTATATTTATAGAGGATAGAATTCTTATTTTTATTGATATTAGACAAGTGAGATGTTATAATCAAAATAGAATCCTTCAACATCCAAGTCACCAGCTATATAAAAACAGACTTCGAAAATAAAACACACCCAAATGGAAATACTTTACATAACATCTACACATAGTAAATTGAGAACCCTGCACTCTCATCCAAGTTCAAATAAATGAAAGAACATACCAGGGGAGGTACACATGCAAAACAGGCACTTTCACCGGGTATCAATAACTGAATATGACCTGAAACAGCATCCTGAGATACATCTGGCAAAATTTATGTTTTCCAAGTAAATTTCCTTATAAAGTAAATCAATGTACATCCACACATACGAAACTTGCAATCTTGCATTAGCCCATAATTCTGCTTACCCTTCATCCATGTCTGATTCAATTCATTGCAAGCCTGTATAACCAATTATAAAGTTAGATATGAAAATATAAGAGAAAGAGAGAGAGAGAGAGAGAGAGAGAGAGAGAAGACCTTTGAATTTCAAACAATAATAAGACACTTGTGTTAAAATCTGATTACCTGATTAACAACCATCCTTGCTTCATAATTATCCACATAGCTTAACACCAGGTCCACTCCAATACCTTCTTTAGTTGGACGAAATGACTTTGCACTGTTGTGATGTTCAGTGTAAAGCTCTAAAACACAAGATGAACTTATCAGAATGAGGGAAGCCCTAATAGAACATGGTCAAGGATATTTTTTTAACTGTGTCACTACAGGAGAAACTATACATATTATAAATATATTTCTATCTCATAACTTTCTC
Organism: Alnus rubra; assembly: GCA_028654335.1. NCBI lineage: Eukaryota > Viridiplantae > Streptophyta > Magnoliopsida > Fagales > Betulaceae > Alnus > Alnus rubra. The sequence continues at coordinate 50,218 of JAJPGS010002473.1, read as the reverse complement.
CAAAATTTGATCTAGTCTCCTCATGTAAGTTCTATGACTTCTTTGTCGTATGTAAGAGAATTGAAGTTATGAAGTTCCAAGTTTTTATTCCAAGCTAAACTCATCGTTTTATGGCAATATACATTATATCAAACAACAAATACAGAAAAAAAGAAAAAAAAAGAAAAAAAGAAAAAAAAAAGAATAGTTCAGCCTATATATGCAGCGCATGCAGTACTCAAAGGACATCAGACTATAGATCAAAATAAAGGAAAGGAAAGTGTTGAACATGAGCATTGACGAACACAAAAAAAGGAGGTGGATTAGTGTAGTCGCGAGTTTATGTCAAATCATATTTCTTTGTTTTGCAGGCTTCTTGAAATCAATTTTTTCTGTAAAAGGAGCTGTTAAGTGTAAGATCTGATAAGGGCCACTAATTATTTGATTTATCATGGATATGGTCACAGCCTATTCATAAAGGATGAAGCCAGACTAAAACTTAGGATAGTCTTGGAATCATCAATTAAGAGCTGCTTACGAGACCCAGCCAACTCCCCGAGAATAAACTCCAAACTATTTCTATGCCACTTAGAAAATCTTAAATTTGCATATACAATACTGGTGATAGGAAAAACCATGAATTTGATTCTCTGAAAATTATTAGAGGAGTTTATCAATGATTCACCAATATATTGTTCAAAGTTACTATAGTATTTAAACAAGAGAGAGGAGCATGAGAAAAAACAAAGCAAGGGTGTAGTGCCTTGATTGCAGAAGTGTTTTAGGTAGATTTTCCTACATAGCAACTCTTGCTATATTGGTAAATCCAAAATCTCAAGGATTGTTTTATGCATCTGCATACTTATCCTATCTAAGAATGGCAATTTCAAATTAACATATCATATGCGAGAATCAAGATTAGGAAAGCTAGCCAAAGTTAATCAAATTCAAACCATTTGGGTTTATAATTATGACATGTTAAGGATGGCCAACTAGTAATAGATGAGTTCAAAGCCTAAGTTCATTATAAAAACTTCAATTATGTGCTTCAATAAATTAGATGGACTAAGTCTTATCAAAAAAAATAAATTAGATGGACTAAGCATGGCCAATTTGTAATAGATGTGTTCGAATCCATAAGTTCATTCAAGGATCCCATGCTAGCAATGATGAACTATTCCTCAAATTCGCAGATAGAGAATTCAAAATATAACTACTTGACACTTCAAGCTTCAAACTTTTGTTCTTCTATAGATCAATCCATGACACCCTCCCTCTCTCCATCTCCTCCCTCAACCCCACTGAATGCCACCGTCGACCACCCACGAGGCCGCCACCGGTACGTCCAACTCCATCTCCGGCCAAAAGTCACCGTGCGTTCTCCATCTCAGGTTCGACTCCGACGAACCAACCAGCGTACTACCACGAGCAGCCCCAGCCGACCACCACTGCCAGCAAGAGATGCCATTGAAGTTTCATCACAAAATCCTTAATTCCGTAGCAGACTTGTTACACTCACTAGTATGGAAAGATCCGGACCAGCTCGGCGTTTAAAAGTCAAGGATATGAGCGACAAGGTGGTAGATAGCAATCCTTATAATAGGCTAATGGCACATTAGAGGATGGGAATTGTAGAGAACTATGAAAGAATACGGGACTTCATGGTTGCCATAGTTGTCTGTTTTTATATCCTCTTTCAACGTTTCTTTTGTTGCTATAGAATGGAAGTCTATTGTACAATATTACATATATATTTTTATGATATGCATATGTTGCACATGTGAATTGATATGTATGTCATGTTGGTCCTTATTTCCTAGGGAGGAATATATGGCGCTATCGGGTGTTTTAGAAAACTAATTCAGAAATTTAGGCTAGTGAAAGGATGAGGTTCTTAATAGAACTGAATCTCTGGCATGTTTTACATGAGTGGCTTGGTTTACTGTATTAGGTATGCCACTTTCTCAAATATATGCATAAGATACAATTGATGTTATGTTAAAATGATGGGAGCCCAACCTAACTGTGTTTATATTATAATCTGGGTTTAAAATCCAATATGGAGGTTATATTCAATATATATATATATATATATATATATATATGAATTCAATGTAACATTTATTGTTTCACTTATCTCGCTGGTAGTAATGGTAGTGTGGCTAAATGCTCAGCATGGCCCACTGGGTGAAATTATTTGGAATTTAGATACTCTGATTTGCAGGCAGCTTTAGAGTGGCAATAGCAAACCTAAGTCTGGTTGAGTCAAGTTGTTTTTGGCCCTCTTCCCCCATATGCCCAACTTATATATTTATTTGTAACGTGTAAAATACTTTACAATCGTCAACACCTTCAGTAGGGTTGCTCTAACTTTCGTCTATTGATCATAGGGTATAGGTGGTGTAGGAAGTGTTGCAGCTGAGATGCTGACAAGGTGTGGTATAGGTCGCCTTTTATTATATGATTATGACAAAGTGGAGTTAGCAAACATGAATAGGTTATTCTTTCGTCCGGAACAGGTATTTGTCCACATAAATCTTATTCTTAATTCCATGTTTTAAATTTTCAACATATAGTTTCCTCATTTTTGGATATTATATGCTTCAAAAGTTAAGTGGCAATGGTTTTGAACTTCCATCTTCCTAACTGTTATATGGACCAAAGATGATTATATTTTTTTAGCATAAGAAAGTTCTTCTAGTGAAGGAACACATAATCTTGCCAATTATGGATGTAATGCGATTTGTCTTTTCAGGCAGGTATGACAAAAATAGATGCTGCTGTGCAGACCCTCTCAGATATAAATCCTGATGTTGTCCTTGAGGTAAACACTTTTATTGGATCTTTATTACTAAGTTTTTTTTTATAAGTAAAAGAGAAAGTCAATTAGTAATAAAGATCCAATAAAAATGTTTACCTCAAGGACAACATCAAGATTTATATTTGTATGTCAATCATAAAACAAGTTTACTAAATAGTATTAATGTAAGAGAAAAGATAGTAAGAGAGATTTACGGGTGGAGAAAATGCTGAGAAAGCCAGGCTTGAAATACAGTCATAAAACAGTGGAAAAAAAAAAATACTCAAAAAGCCATGCTGAATAACAGTAGTAAAACAGTACTGTACTAAATAGTATTAATAGCAAGAGAAAAGATATATAGTAGGAGAGATTTACGGGTGGAGAAAATGCTCAAAATTAAAGCCATGCTCGGAGAACAGAAACGGATCGCTCGGGAAGGCCGCGTTGGGGTCTCCAAGGGTGGCTCTCCTTCATGCTCATTTGCTGAAACGCCCTCTGTTGCCTGAGCGGTTGGTCAAGAACCCTAAGCCTTGGTGTTTCTCCTCTACTTGCGCCGGGTGCAACAGGATCTTTCTCACCCATGGCTCTCCCTTGGTGGCCTGAATCTGACCGGCAATCCCATCTCTCAAACATCTGAAATGCCTTGAGATTGCTTTCGAAGCCAACGCGAAGTAGACCGTGTCTGTACCTTCTGTCCACCTTAAGAAGCAGATCGATAGAGAAGCCATGAGGATAGTAAGCTTGAAAATAAGGTGCCATGAAAAGGAAAGGAGGTGGGCATTAATGAAAAGGCCCACAGTTACCAAATAATTAGTTCAAGAATCTATCCATCAACCACCGATTAAAAAGTTACAAATGTGTTTGATATTTTTACATATTTATTTCCATATTTTGAGGAACGAATGAAAAGTTGTGGGGAAAATGGCAAAAAGGAAGGAACTTTAAAGGAGCAAAACAAGATCCGAGACATTTATATGTACCTCTTCCAGCATTGAAAGCAGTTTTGTTTTTCTTTTCTGTAAGTCCATGTATTCGAGGGAGAAAAGAGCCTGCTTTCTGGAAGAACTACTGCTACCATTATTATCATCTTCCCACTGTTCGGCCTTGTGGGATTTTTGCTGCTTCGGTGGATGATGATCAGTTTGCTTTGTTCCAAGGCTACAGAACCCGTTCAGAAGCTCCTGAACAGGGGCTGTTGGACTCAAAGCCTTGGATCTGGTTTACCAGATGAATGGTCGGGTTACTTGATGAAATATCAGAGTAACAAAAAGCCAGCTGAAGAAACCATGTTTCCTGATTTATCTTCACAGTGTTCTTGAGCCATGCATGAAACAAAAATGTTCTTTTTTCTGTATGTATTACTCTTGCTTGTAGCCAGCTACAATCTCATCAAGATCCAGTACTCCTACAACAAGACCAAGAAAACTTTATCAACCCACAGTAGGAGAGCATCGAGCAATTTCAAGGATCAAAATTTATGCGACCAAAAAAAGTACCCTTTTGATTAATCAGATAAAGAAAAAAAAAGAAAAAAAAGAGCAAAAACTCTGTTTTGGTTTCTTACCAGCTTCTTTTTCTCAGACTTCTTCTCCTAATAAGCCAACATGGTATACCATGAAAGCCAACCTCGGAAGAAGATCATAAAACTCTCCTCAGAAATGACTTCCAAGCCATGTTCATCATTTGATATCTCTCTCTCTCTCTCTCTCTCTCTCTGTGTCTCGCACCAAAGTGGGTCAATGCAGCATGATATAAATACATCCAAAATAGATCTAGACTTCTTAGAAAGAAAACCAAAATAAGCCCCTCAATTATTTCATACCCAATAATTTAAAAAAAAAAAAAGGATTATTATAATCAAATTAAAAAAATAAAATAAAAATGGTACACAAACTGCAAGCTTAGCCGCCACACGACATGTTATGTTTTAATTTAATGATTATTTTCGTAACCTCCCCCACAGGCCACAGTCATAAGAAATCCTACAAAAAAGAAATGGGTTTTCAGAGAACTTTGTAGGCTACGAATCACAAGAAGCCATTTGGCCCATTTCTAAGTGGGAGTCGTTTCCAGGATGGGTTTCAGTGAGAGGCTTCTGGGGGGCCTTCTGCCTTTTTGTGTACTCTTTTTTTATTTTTATTTAACCCTATGCCCTACACTATGCTGACAACATTTTCCTCTTTGGACTTTGGCTTTCCCTGCTTGTACGTATACTCTCAAGACACTACGCACCCCTGCATGCGCACATTAGCAACGTCCGCACAACAGAGGAGCTTGAAACTTGTAAACGTACTATGGCAGATAGGGGTATTATAGGGATTGACAGGGTGGTCCTCTTCAACACATCTTTTGCATGGGCCATCTACGGACTGATTTCTGCAGCTTTTTGACGGACCTGTTAAAGCTTTTTCAGTGGGAGTCGAAGCATGGCGATGATCATTAATGGCTGCCAGGGGTCCACTGAAAAATGGTCTTCTTCAGAGTGTACGGAGCTGAAGTGTGGCTGGTCTTTGTTGCTTTTCAATATTCTTTCTGCAATAGCATGGGCCGCGTGGCATTCAAGGCAAAGCTCCTTTTAGATGGACCACAATCCTAGCTAGCTTACCATTTTTAGAAGTTGAACAGATGGACCACAATCCTTAAATAGAATATCGCATTTATTTTAATTTATTATCATTATTTAACTGGTATTTTGAAAATAGAGAGTAAAATGGGAAGAGTGATATTGCTTCTTCACTTTAGTTGAGGAAAATAATTGTGATAGACCACTTATAGAATTCATCTGATCGTATAAATGATTGAGTAGTCCAATTTTTATTTTATCAAATGAGTTCTATAAATAATCTTGAACAATCATTTATAATATTTCAAATTCAGATAAATAATTATAGACTATCCCAAAATTTAGGTTAAAACCCATATACTCGGCTCCTCAATTTACCATTCAATTGACAATTTTCCCTCCAAACTTATAATTTGGACAATGTCCTCCCAAACTATAAAAAATTGTCAATGTCCACCCAAATGACTAAATTATCCTTAATAAATAAAAAAAAAAAAAAAAACCCAAGAGTGGCCAAATTTAAAAATTAAAAGAAAATTAAAAATTAATTTTGTTAAGAAATTAAAAAAATGTTTTAAAAAAATAAAAAATTTCGTTTTTTTAAAAAAAAAAAAAAAATTAATCCTTTTTTTTTAAAATAAAAATAAAAATTTATAAGAGTATTTTGTTTTATTGAAATAAATTGTAAATTTATTTTTGTCTTTTTATTGGCTTTGGGGGATACATTGACAATGTGTTGATAGTTTGGGGGAGACATTATCCTAATTAAAAATTTGAGGAAACATTATTAATTGAGTGGTAGTTTAAGTGGGATATGTTGACTTTTCTCATAATTTACTTCTCTTTAGTAGAGCATTATCAGTAGATTATCTAACTCTCACTTTTAATTCGAATAGCTAAGTAAAATCATAAAAAAAGCATTCCATCACATTATCTACTAAAAATACAAAATAGATTTGTCTTGGACTTGTGAATAGTGTAACTTCACGTGTGGAGCTATACTATTCACAAATACATCTTTTTTTTTTTAAATATATCTTTTGGGCCTCTCTCCTTCTCTCTCTTTCCCTTATTTTCCTTTTTTTTTTCACGGTTTGCTTATGATTATAATTAATTATATAGTAGTTATTTTTTACGTCTCCACCAAAAAAAAAAAAAAAAAACTTGTATCGGTATTTATAATTTTTTTCAATTTCATTGATGATATTAATTTTAATTGAACTTGGTCACTACAGTATAAACAGTTCAAATATTGCAATTCTAACCTGACCATATCCAACAAAGTATATATAATGATCAAATCACCCATAAATTAATGAGCTTAAGTTTTTCAGTTGAGAATTTTAAAATAACAAAGTATAAATAACTGTTCCGATGGGATACCATTTATATTTGGAGACAAGGGAATGATGAATGCTTTATAATTTGTTCCAATAAATGAATAAATATGCATAATAAGAAATATGAGAAAATAATATGGTATTTTTTTATTTTTTTTTTGGCTCATTTGGAGTTGATTATTAAGTCGTATTTGTGCAACTGCAACACCATCTAAAGCGATTATTTAACTACTTATTTCATCATTATGAAATGATTTGTCATTATTTTAAATTTTTTAACATTACCTTGAAGGAAAAAAAAATAAAAAAAATCCGAGAGTGCACCAAAATTTTCAAAACCCTGCAAATTTACTGCAAATCCTTTATTTCAAAGTTGAAAAGACATCGAACTTAATTAAAAAAAAGACATCATTCGAATCCTGCAAAAAAATCGGTTTGTATCTCTGCAAAAAAAGACATCATTGTCTTGTTGAAAGGACCCTGCTTAAAGCTGCATTCCTCGGTCAGATAGATGCATATCAAAAGGTATGCCTCGGTCAGATAGATGCATATCAAAAGCATGGGCTCGGGGGTACCCACAGAAGAATTGTCAACATCCCAGCCCCTAGCTCCAAGATGCGCATCAGCCCTATGAGCCTCAATGCGCCACAAATCTGGGTCATACACGTGTACAGGAACAGCAAGCGGTCTCGTCGTGTACGGTTATTGGCTGGGAGTTTGTTGGATAATTACGTGAAGCTACGGAGCACTATGGCCTTGTTTGAAAACCCTCTTCCCCTCTCCCAATTTTTTCCTCATTTTTTTCCCCTCTCCCGGGCCCACTCAACAGGCCTTGCCAGAAAAAATTTGGACATTTTTTGCCCACTCAAAGAAAAGCTGGATGCACAAGTAAATGGGCAAAAAATGTTCAAATTTTTTCTGGCAAGGTCTGTTGAGTGGGCCGAGAGAGGGAAAAAAAAAGGAAGAAAAAATTGGAGAAGGGAGAAGGAGGTTATCAAACAAGGCCATAGCGTTGTCTCCTCATTCAACTTTCAAGAACACCCGTGAAAGGAATCAGTCGAGGACTTGTCCTGCTTGGCCACCGACGATAAGACATGATTGGACAGGGTCGAGATGCCTAAGAAGCGTAGGGTCAAAGAACCTTCCTAAAATGAAAAGAAAGGGCTTGTCAAGTATGCGAGAAGACTGATGACTTTTCAGAACTGTGTTTCGAGGCATCATATCGCTTTTTATGTGACATTTATGATCTCTACAAAATCTTCGATTTAATCAAATAATTTGAGTAACTCTAAATAATTAAACTGATCTAAAGTGTATAATTTAACACGTTTGTTATTGTATTGTAGGGTATATATATATATATATATATATATATATATATATATATATATATATATATATATATTTGTTTTAATAAAATGTTTTGTTCTAATTAATACAAATATTAAAAGCTCCATCTACTCATTTTCTTGAATACTACAGTCGAATCACTGCACCCTCATGATTTTGTCAACTTATTAAACCATTAAAAAAATAAAAAAAATCCTCAATTAGAATCTCTCCCATTCAAGAATATACTACGCCCAAGCTAACCATATTTTCTTTTTCTAAATCCATCATGTTTACCCACATCGTACCTACATGGAACCGAGAGAGCACCTCCTATTGCCATGTCAGCCACTCCTAGCATAAATAGAGAAAAAACCCAAAAGACTAAAAGATGCTCCAAATTATCATTACCTAATACGTGAATAGTGAATACTAATAGTAATAACTTTATAAGTTCAATTAATAAAATTATAATATAAATGCAAATATTTAAAAATTATGTTCACATTTTATAAATATAACTGCGTTTATTACAAATAATCGCATTCAAATTTGCATTAGCACGTAGACCTTACACGCACGTAATGAATGGCTAGACCGTACCTAGCTAGTAGGGTGCAATAATTTTCATATATTTCAAGTTGATCTCATAAGAAGACGGGAGTTCCTCTTGGTCTGGAGACTCTTAACCCATGATTACACTAGGAAATATTGATCCGGATAAAATTCTCACACCTAGTGTGAAATATGTGTTTAATGTGTGTACAAGCTAGGTGTGTATGCAAATAATACAACTCTAATAATTATTATTATTTTTGTCTTTTTTTTTAATACCACGTGTTTTTAATGTCATGTCTTTGTGGTTGACTTAATTTACAAATTATTTTCTGTACTATCAAAATGAATTTAAAGATCTTTGTAGTTGTCTAATAAAAATATAAATATAAAAAATTATTTTCTATGCCAACAAGAAACGTAAATATTTAACTATGCTTAGATTTTGTCAAAATAAATGGTGTTGGGAATAATCTTACTTCGAGTTAAATTAGGATAGTAATCTCAATTCGAGTATAATATATATTTTTTTTCACTTTTTATATCAAATAAATAAATTACTTTTATAACTTCATTTTTCACTTTTTTTTAATAAAAAATTCAAAATTTCTTTATAATAGGTATCAAATCAATCATTCCTTATTAATATTAAAGAAAGGAGAGCTTGCAGAAGATGCTTGAAGAGAAAAAGGAAAGAGACGTTTATTATGACTTTTACACTACTACGGACATCTAGTTTACTTTTTGAGATGAGGAATGCTAAAGTTCATTCTAGTGTCCTTTTAGGGTCCTTCTATATTGATATGATTATCTTGTTTTTAATAAATAAAAACTACACCTTGATTTATCTCTCATATTTTATTAATAAAAACAAGATGCCATGTCAGCATATAATGAAATATACTAGAAGGAACTCTAGCATTCATCTTTAACATAATCACCTTATCCACGTGGTAACTTTTCCTCTCAGCTAGCTTCAGTTTTTTTTTTTTTTAATTTTTTTAATTTTTTTAATTTTTTAAAAAGAAAAAAAGAAAAAAGAAGTTGTCACGTGAACAAGATAATAATGAGTTGTATTTTGGGATATCAATGTATTATACCTTTTACTTTTTTCAACTGTTATGCGTTTTTTAAGTGGAGAAATGGTAGAGGAAGTAATTCTTGTCTTATTTGTTTCCTCTCAAGACTCAAATATCAAGTGAGTTTTAAGAAAATAATTTTTTTTATATTTATATTACACTACTCTAATATGACAATGACGTGGTAGTCAAGGAAAAAAAAATGTGTTTTATGAATACGCAGAAACATGCGAGTAAGCTTATGAGATAATTGCACCATTAGTCCTTGTGGTATGCCATAATTATTTTTCACTCCCTATGATTTAAAAAGTTCATGGGAGGTCCTCGTGGTATGCAATAATTACAAATCGATCCCTGGCGTCAAATTCTGTTAAATGTTTATATGACATTTCCAACCATTTAGTTTAAAAACAATAATAAGGATTCGAGATATTACCAAATAAACTAAAACCAATTATTATTCCACGTCTAACTAGTAAAGGTTTGCACTCTTTCAAATATTACACCCATTGGGTTTTGGGCCGATGCCCTTTGTATGCCCATAAAGAGAGCAATTGAGACGATCCATATTGGCATCTGGTCTTGCTAAGTGGGGTCCGTATATGATAAGCGTAACAATTCTCCCGAACCCAATGTGTTGTGACATAATATATATTTTTTCTTCACCATTACTACTACGAACTCTTAATTGAGCTTCGAAGAATTGTTTCATTACCCGCTCAAAAAAAGCAGTTTATTTTAAATTAATCAATGTTTGCACTAGAGATCATAAATCATTAACCAAAGGCATTCCAATCTTCAATGTTTTCACGTGTATTGATTGACGTGCTTTAATTGTTTGGGTAAAGGCATTACAATGAAATATATGGGAAATGAATAAATAATACACCAGACGAGGAGTTGGTAAGTAATGTTTTTTCAATTGAGTAGAGTCACGTGAGGTGGAGTTGGTGAGTAATGTTTTTTCAATTGAGTAGAGTCACGTGATCACCTCGATATTGGCAGTGTGAGTAGTCACCTCAACAGACTTGGACGATTTTAAGACAAGGAGATGAACGTGCTTCATGAATAATGTGAAAGTGCTCCTATAAGACCCACATGTCCGAGTAAATTTTGAGCTCTCTTGCATTTACTACCCCAGTTCTAGCAATTCGGACAACAAATTTATGGGAATCCGATTCCGTTCGGCATATATACTTCTCCCAAGTAGCTATTAATAAATATCATCCTCACATTCATTTGATATATATAATTCTTCCAATGATAATGTGCTAAAGAGAAATGATCAACCTTGCAGTATCCAAAGTGGGTGAACTCCATTATAATCAAATGCATTTTTCTAGTTTTAGCCTTTGTAATCAATCTTGCCTTGTATCTATCAATCTTACCTTCTGCAGTCTGATTTTTTTTGTGCATACTAATTGTGGTCAGAATTATACTCCAATCTTATTTTGCTCAACAAGATAGGTGCACGACAAAACTTAGATAGCCAGCAAATATTGCAAGAATTGAATCTCAAGATAACCATCTTTTGGCGCAATGGTGCTCAACTCAAGTCAATAGCTCATTGATCACATCATCAAATAAAACCCAAAAGTTTCAATTCTTAAATCTAGAACAAAATGTCTTCCTTATAATTGGGAGGATACATTCAAATTTCAAAACACACAATGAATGAAATTTCATCAATGAATACAAAACATCATGATTATATACATAACCAAGTCCAGCGGGCATGACAACAATGACTTCAATGAAAGAATTAAATTCAATGAAGAAGAAGGAATTCACATGCTTTGTGAACCAGATCTGCATCCTATGTAATTGCTTCACTGTAAAGCATTTTTCCAGGGAAATAATCAAACCAACAGCAAATGCTCCAACATCTTACAGTAAGAGTTCTCTTAAGGAAATTGTTTTTTTCAAACTCTATTCCAAAAGTGGCTCCATTATGGGTTTCGAAAAGGGGGTATGGAGTTTCATGGTGTATGTAACTGCCACCCCAACTAGTGAACAAAATGGTGGTATGAGACCCAAACCAATCCTTGTAACTGAAATATAGACATGTATTGGATTGGTCAAATGAAGTTCTGGTCCTCTGGAGAGGAAGAAAAAGAAAAAAGAAAAAAGAAAAAACGAGGAAAAAGAAAGTGTTAATAATGCTACTGATGAAGTCTGCAAATTACAAATTCAGAAGACAACAATTAACAGAGGAATTAATCTGGCAATTAGAAGAAACTACATGTCCGGAAAAACCAGTATCAAACTTCCAAACCCACATAAGTAATGTTTCAAGTAAATTTTCTAAATCTGCTAGATCACTTAAATAAAGCTACATGAGCTTCCAAGATTGTTTATGTAATAAAATATCCAACCGCTTCACTAATTAAACTCACATGGAAAACATTTTCATGTTGACCACTATTTTATGCCACACCAAACACACAAAAAAGAAAGAAAGAAAAAAAAGTCTTCCAAAAAATATTTTACTCCGAAATCAACAGGACCGTAATAGTTGAACAATCATGGGAGTGCAGATACTCTCAACAAAGTACCTAGTATCATATAAAAGAATCCTTTATGTTAAGCTGTTGCAGAAAATGAAGATTCAGATGACTTACTTTGGAACGATTAAAGAACATACAAGGCAAGCCCGCATGAGATTTTGTCCAAGAAGCTCAATGATCCACACACAAATGCACAGCCACCAAGATTCTCACCAATTAGAACACGTTGCATGCTTACTACAGTCACCTGTTATGATTGAGAAAAAGTTCAAATTTAAAAAACAACAAAATGAAAATAATTACAAATGAGATCATATACAACTATGGTATTGGGATAATTACGGTCAATATTGAGGAGAAATAACTTCCCACTCGCAGTTTTTACTGCAGGCAGCTGACAAGGGGAGTGTAAGCAGAAAAATAAATAAATAAATAAATAAATAGAAAAAAAAAACATAGAAGGCAAATAGGGTCAACAGACCATTACCCATGAATTAGGAAACCCGCCAGGTGGAGTTGAACCTTCATATAAGCAGTGTTTTCCACGCTCACAGCGTTTTAGATATATTGTTGTTAAATGCTCCCCAATGTCCTGCACAAGTAGAGGACATTTGGAGAATGTGATCTCCCAAAAAGTAACAATTTGAAAGCATTCAAATGAATATATGCAGTCTCACACTCAGGCATGAAACCTTACTGACAAGATTAATGCGATTAGTGCAGGACAATACATCAAGAATCCAAAACGACATTAGTATTACTCTAAAGGCTCCCTCATCTATTGAGTACTTTTTTGGGGGGGTCAGACGGAACAACCTCTAGGGCAAGAGCAACAACATCCTATCGGATAGAAGGATCGTTACCCCCCTTGGCTACGCTCTTCCCCTCGGGGGATCTCCTTAACCCCGCTCATATAACTCGTAGATGTTTGAGCTCTTTCAAGGAATGAGATAATAAAATAGAATAACAAACTACAAGGTAAAATAGAATACAAAACCCCTTAACTCAGATCTTTTTGCTTTCAGTACCCGGGATCCGGATTAAGTAATGAGATAATAAAAATAATAGAACCCAGAAGCTCAAAACTCAAGAAGAAGCAACTCCCTTAACGAGTGTTCCCAAGCTGAAGCATTAGCCTAAAAACAAGCATACCGATTATTATATGGGCTTGACTAATAGGCTGTACAGCTCTGCGCTGTTCTTAAGCCTAGGGTAAGTTAGCCCATGCCATCATTCAACTAAGAAGCAGAATATACCATCAGATTCGTCTCACATAAAATAACAGGTTTAGCAAGAACAAATCTAGCGAGGCATGCCACGGAAAAATTATACAACTACTTTCAAAATAAACAGAAAACTTATGATATCAGAAAATTTCCTTCCAATTCATTCTCGCTTGAAATATTTAAAGAAGGAAAAAGACAGCTAAGCATCCAACACCCTATCTAGGTATATTAAGACATCACCTTATGCTTATCAGCAAACAGCATAGCAGCCAGGTAAGTCATGTATGTTATAGTCAATAAGTCAGGAAACATCAGAACCCGTATCTAGTGAGTTACTTCTGAATCCTAGGGGATACTAACTCACCACAATGCCACCACCTGCCAACCTGTATCTTAAAGAACTGACTCATTGTACGTTTGTAGGGTAACTGGGGTCAAACATCACAGATCGTTACTAAGAGTCTTCAATTTTGAGGTCATACCTATTAATTTAAAACATTTTCTGCTCAAAACCCATCCACCCACCTCAATCCATGTTGCACCTCATTAATTTATAAAACTTGTTCCGGGACCTCTTTTAGGACTTCGTTGTTGTGCACCACATGTACATAGGCTTTGCCACTCCTTCAAATTACAATTTTCTATACCAGAACTTTTAAACTGCAAATTCAAGCAAAAGATAACATACAAAGTCAACAAAGTCATATGCAGAAATATTTTTCATATTATATGGATCTAAGTAACTAAGACCATGATTTTGATGTGACTAAAGGCTTACCTCAAGAACTTCTTCAGGCAGTGGGTGCTGGTCCTTTGGGCGATCACAGAAGTTCTTGTACTCCTCCACGTCTCAAATGGCATATGAACTTACCTGCCCATTGAGCAAAGTTAAACATATTGGAGAGTTACCCAAATCCCAAAAATGCAAAGGAAACTTATGCTCTTCAAACATATACCATGCATTAGATCTCTAAACTAAGTAGTACAATAAATACACGGGAAATTGTAAATGTCAAAATAAATCTAGACTTAGTCCAATAGTTCCTATTCCACAAATATCCAATAATAAAATTGTCCAGCATGAATACATTTTTATTAATATTTATTGGTCCTTAATAATAGTTGTTATTAAATCCTTTGCCCAAGTAAAGTTTTCATTGTCCGGTGTCCTGTGTCCAAATCACGTCCATTAATGTGAAATGTCCAGATAAATATGTCCGTTGTCCAGGTAAATACGTTTGTTATCCAAGTAATATCCAAGTTCGTGTTCAGGTAAACATATCCACCGTCTGTTGTCCAGGAAAAATATCCATTTTTCATGTCCGAGTAATATCTTTTGTCCAAATAAATCCAAGTCCGGGTAATTTGTTCAATTAGTTCTTTTAAATTATTAATAAAAAGCAAGCATATATAATCAAAACTACACAACTCATGTGAATAGCGACAATTTACCTCAATCGGTTATCCTTTTGAATTTTAGAAAATTAACCACAACAAGAACCAGCATATCAACCAAGAGAATCTCATCATTTGGTCACAATAATCAACTCAAAGAAACTTAACAAAAAAAAAAAAAACCAACTCAAAGAAATTAACCCACCAAAAACAACTACTCCAAACCCTTCATTTATCTTTGAATCAATCATAACATTATTAAAATAACAAACAATCCCAATTACCAATCAATCACCCACTCAATTTCCATCCAAGAAAATCACTCAATCAATTTATATAAAATCGGAATCCCTAAAACAACATCCAATCCTGAAAAATTATCCCCACCAATTTTAATCTCCATGAAAAATTCAACAATCAACTTTAATCTACCCATAAAATCAAAACCACTGAAAAACAACTTCAAAGCTTTCCGGCTATATCAAATCAGAACACCAAAATTTGAGGCCATTTGTGATACACAAAAAGAAGTTTCTCGACCTTTTAACAAAATTTCCCTAACCTACAGAAAATTAACTTAGTAATCAAATGTGTATATTAAAGATTTACCATTTCTCTCAATAAAACCAATAATACTGAAATCATCACATAGTCATCAGCATACAAAGACCCATATACATGTTTAATTCATTAGCAATGAAGCGAAGCACAAAAGCCATTTTTTTCATCAATCATCTAATTGCACTTGACACAAACATTGTTACTTTGCCGTTCAATTCACAGAAAAAAAAAAAAAAAAAAAAACCCGGCTAATCTCTTTTTTGTTTGTGACTCACAGTCACAGGCGTAGTTAGCAATCATGGTTCAGCCTAACCCAACTCACAAACCCCTTTGAGTTTTTCCATTTTCCTACTCTGTTCTCACCCATCACCAAAAATCATGCTTGTGCTCGTTGGACCATAGAACCACCACTGGCTTATTTCCTTGACTTACTTTGCTGTTCAAGAAAGGTTGGGATGGAAACTTTACTACTTTAGTAAAGAAGAGTGGAAATCTTCACAAGAGAAAAGCTGGGTCTAGAGCCGAGTCTTAAACCGATTCAATGTTTTGGGCCTAATATTATTATTGTAATTTATTAGTAAGTGTTTAGTATGTGCCTTTAATTGTTAGTGGTCAGTTATGTAATGAGGTTAATGGGTAGTTATCATTGGCTAGTTATGTAATGGGTTAGTGGATGGTTAGCGGTTATCCTTTTCAGTGTAATGGGTTAGTGGGTAGTTAGTTAACTTCTATTGTCTCTTGTATTTAATTCATCTTTGTTAGAGCATTCCTAGTAGCCTCACCAAAATAGTTTTTTAGCTATTTTGGTGAGCCAATTTGATGAAAATCCTGAAAAACCACTCCCAGCAGCCTCACCATTTTAACCAAAAAAATTTGATGACTAAAATTACTAACCAAATTAGATGAGGCATTTTCACTCAACAACCCACTCACCAAATTTTGTTTCACCTTTCTCTCTCACATGATTAGCACACTTTTTTCCTTTTTTCTCTCATTTTCTTCTCTCATCTCCCATCTCTCACACGATAATGTCTTTATTTCATGAATATGAATGATTTTTGTAAAAAGATTATATAACGAAAAAATAAATAAATATGAAAAAATTATTATTTAAATGGAATAGTGAATATTGACTAGTTAAAATGGTGAGGCTACTAGGAGAATTTTAATAAAGTGGCTCACCAGAATAGAAAAAAGTAATTTTTAGTTATTTTGGTGAGGCTACTAGGAATGCTCTTATCGATGAAGTAACTAGAAAATTATCAAAAGGTTAATCTCTTAACCGCGTGTTAGAGTGAAAAGGAGGATTTAGCCCCTCGAAGTGCTAAAGATATTATTTTTATTGTCTTTTATCATGGTATCCTTAGAAATTACATTCTTAAATGCCCAGGCACATAACAAGTGGTATCAGAGCCGCGTTTCTGCGACATGAACCACGTTCTTGCAGCCGCAAACAATCAAAATCAAGCAATAGAGGAAGAAATCAGGAAACAATTGGAGATGATTAAGATTACTCTTGCAAAATTAAAGGAGAGTACAGAGCAAATGACGGAGAGTATGGAGAGGCAGGAAATTTTGCTCACTAATGTGGAAGAAGCCTTAAAGAAGAAGAAGAGCAAGAGCAACCACAAAATGACGAGGTCCAAGAGTTAGAAGCACCCTCGCAACCGATGCCGCTCAGATGTTCGTCCTACAGAAATTATTGAAGTGTCTAGAGAAAAAGCCCTGCATATTGGAGAGTTCCAGCTTGTTACGGTACTTGAAGAAGATGCAATTGGGGTGAAACAGATATTAAAGTATCGGAGGACCAATTAGAGCATAATGAACAATTTGTTCATAAGCACCGGAAATTTGATCTATGCCCTTCGCAAGCGTGTCTGCAGCGCCGAAGCTAATGCAGTTTTTTGGAACCTCAAAGCACAGATGGCGTTGGAAATTATCTCATTGGGAGACTATGTCTGAACGTTGAAGGCTTGATTGGCTTTAACTTTCCAGTGGGTATCAATTCGGTGAATGCGGAAACCGCATGGTCAAGAGACGCAACCAGTACCAAAGCTTGAGTGTCAACATTTCAGCGAACAAAATATATTTTCCTTTCATGAGGGCGTGGCTTGCGCTCGTGGACAATGGGCTGGAGCAAAAGGTGGAAGGTATTCTTGCGGTGCTCATCAATATAGGGAGAAGGAAGGGATTACAGAGGGATGTGTGAAGGACCCAATGGGGGAAGCTGCGAAGAAAACGGGAAACGCATAGGAAAAACCGCTCTTAAGGATGGTGGCTGACGCCGTTGATCCCCTCTGCGGTGCTGAAACCCAGTTTACCCGGAGAGCACAGTTGGGGTGTTGACAATGGCGGGCAAAGGGATTCAAGTATTGGCCACTCCGACTCGGATCTTGGGAAGATTTTGTGTTACCTGCACGATCTTGAAATGGGAGGTGAGCTAACCATAGTGGCTGCAACCCAGGCTGCGCAGTTGGCGCGGAAGCACCGCCAAAACACTCATCAGCAGATTCCACCTCAATTCCGCGACAAAGAGAAGCCAGGCCTATGCCTCCATCCCGGGAACTAACCCAGAACCCGTACTCCAGTAAGCTGTCGTCGCTGCGTCGGTGGGTCCTTGGAACCACAGCGGCACACAAGACCGATGGACCATGTCGTTAGTTCCGAGAGGTAAGAGTCCCTGTCTTGCTAAGAGTCTCTGTTTCTCTTAGTGATGGGGGGTCTAAAACTGGGTCTGAAATTCTGGGGCTGTGTTTAATTTAAGCACTTCAATTATTGGGGCTGAGATTAACGCCCACCGGTTGCAATGAAGGTTCTTGGATTGGTTCTGGAGTTTGTTTTGATAATTTCAATGGATATTAGTGCCAACTTGTTGGTGAGGCTTTCGGTGTTATGTAAGGCCGCTGTGTACGGTGAGGTTGTGCAATATGCAATGGGAAGGCCAGCGACGTTGTTATCAGAAACTGCCTGACTGTTAACAATGTAGGTGTGACGGTAGTGTATTTAATTGTATTGGGGGATGTCATGTCGGGGTTGGTTCACATGTGGAGGTATCCGATCAGTGGTTGGGAAATGGGGATTGGAGTCAACTGATGATTTTGGTTGTGTTGGTGCTGTTTCTTGTTCCACTTTGTGCTTTCAAGAGGATGATTCGTTGAACGTGTCCTCTGCTGCTTCGGTAGCTCTTATAGTTTTCTTTGATGAGAATGAGGAAGTTTACAAGAGGAAGATGATAAGGAGCATGGAGACAGATGTTGCTGGGCTTGTGAAGAGACTTATGCAGCTGATGGATTTTGGATTTGTTATGAAAGAATTCAGTATGTTACTTTTACAACTTATTTGGGTTTTCTTTTGTGTCTTTTGTGGAATATCGTGGCCTTTTCCATGACCATATCCTGGATCAAGGAGAAGGCTCGAGAAATTGGCTTCTAGTTACAATCTACTTCTTATCAAAAGTCCCTGGAGCATGTGTGTTATGGTATCGCCTCTTTATCGGAGAGGAGGTTCTGTTGCAGGTCAAGACAAGAAAAACCAGACTTTAAGCATGAGGGAGCTGCTCTCTGCCAGCACGAGGGTCTTGGACAGAGGAACACATGTGAGGAAGGGAGAGTTACAGATTCTAGCCACCTACTCCATGAAAAGATGTTTATTCTTTGTAAAAGACAAAAATGTGCTCCACAATATGTGCTCCCTATTTGTTGATGGGAGACATGGGCCTCGTGCATGCTGGGGTTACGTGTTGGCAGCTGCTGACACCTTAATAAGAGTGGACAAATTTATGGCTATATCTGAAGATGGACAATTTTGCTTAATGCTGGAAGAGACAAGGCTGTACACTTGTGGGACCTTCATGATTATGGTTTCACAGAAATTGTACCATCATATGAGGTACTTGAAGCTTTGTATTTAATTCATTTGGGAGCTCTTTTACTTCATTAGTGGCTTCATTCTATGAGCAAAGTGGGAAGAAACAAGTGGGTCCTCTGCAATTCATTTTATCACAATTGGTGAACAAGAGATTGAAAGAATATGGGACTTGTTGAGCGAAAGCCATCTGGTGTTACTGTCAACTCAGACATGAGTAGGGATTCCACATCTGCGTGATGTTACCAACACCTCAAGGGTTGCTTTGTGTGTGACTGCCGATCATCAATTTCTTTTCTATGTCCCAGTAGAATACTTCCAGAAGCTATTTGGCAGATTGGGACTGCTAAGGGGTGTGCTTGCAATTTTAATTTACCGACCTTGTGGGCAAGGTCTTCTGAAGCAGATGAGTTGTTATGGGCCTAATATTATTATTGTAATTTATTAGTAAGTGTTTAGTATGTGCCTTTAATTGTTAGTGGTCAGTTATGTAATGGGGTTAATGGGTAGTTATCATTGGCTAGTTATGTAATGGGTTAGTGGATGGTTAGCGTTATCCTTTTCAGTGTAATGGGTTAGTGGGTAGTTAGTTAACTTCGATGAAAGTAACCAGAAAATTATCAAAAGGTTCATCTCTTAACCGCGTGTTAGAGTGAAAAGGAGGATTTAGCCCCTCGAAATGCTAAAGATATTATTTTTATTGTCTTTTATCATGGTATCCTTAGAAATTACATTCTCAAATACCCAGGCACATAACATTCAAGCACTGAGTCTAGAGAGAGTAGCGGTTCTTGCAGATCGAGCACCAAGACCTCGAGTGAGGAAGTGAAAGTAAAAAAGAGAAACATGGTACCCAAAATCAAACAGAAAAGAAAATAAAAGCCTCAAAGAAAAAGAAAAAAACCCTCAAAATAGAAAATCAATTCCAGACACATGCACACAGACTTCAATGGCATCTTTGGCTGGCATTGGTGGTCTGCTGGGGCTGCTCGTGGTAGTACGCTGGTTGGTTCGTCGGAGTCGAACCGGAGATGGAGAACGCACGGTGACTTTTGGCCGGAGATCCGGAGATGGAGTTGGACGTACCGGTGGCGGCCTCGTGGGTGGTCGACGGTGGCGCTCAGTGGGGTTGAGGGAGGAGATGGAGAGAGGGAGGGTGTCATGGATTGATCTATAGAAGAACAAAAGTTTGAAGCTTTGAAGTTTCTGGGAGAGAGAGAGAGAGAGAAGACGAGAGTTGAGGAGTAGTCTAGAAGGGTGGAGTTTCTGAGGTCAGTCCTTACACGTGGCAGAAAGGGACAGTTCCTGAGGGTGATGCGATGCGATCAAGCTAAACGCCTAAACCCCATTCTGGGTGTCCTAAACGGTGCGTTGAGGAGAAGTATATGTAGTGCGTTTTATGTTTTGTTCAGTGTCGTTTTATCCTTGTCGTTTTATACCTTATTTGTGCGTTCAAGGGATCATGTTGTAAAGGTTAGTATATAAGACTATTATGGAAAGGGTTAGGTATATGATGAATTGTTAAGCTAACTATGGAGGGAAGGCAGCCTCAAACTTGCCATATGGCCCATATCCATGCTTTTCTGTTGCTTCGATGAAATTCTAGTAAACATTTCTACTCATTTTCATCTTAAATCCACTCTAAACACCTAAACCCGAATTATACCTGTTACAATTGGTATCAATAGCCAATCGATCCACACCCATTGCTTCCTATTCTACCCAACAAAAAAAAAAAATTCCACTCTTGAGCTTATGCAAACCCGCACAGCTATAATGGCAGACCACACCCAACAACTGAAAGATTTACATGATGGGATGGTGCAGCTTCAGGGTGACATGACAACAATAGCCTCTTCTCTCTCTTTCTTTCTTTAATCTATCGTTGGGGAGTAACAATGAGCTTGTTTGGTAAAGACATGTACATAACAAAGTAGTGGGTTTTTAATTTTAGAATTAATAAAAAGTGATGATGTGATATAAAATAAAAAGAAATTGTATAGAAAAGTGAAAAAAAAATATTATAGTGAATTTTTTTATTTGAATAGTGATAAAAAATTATTGATATGATATAAAAAGTGAAAAAAGTGGGAATATTTTGATGTTGATTGGTATTAGAAAATATGAAAAAGTGAAAAAAAAAGAAAAAGAAAAAGGACATGAACAGTATCCCGCATTACTGTGTAACGTTCTGGTGCTTGGCAAACAAGGCCAATAGGCAAGGGACGCGCCTTCCCCTGCCCGGCCCTTTCCTACGTGGAAAGGGCCTTTTCCCTTTTAATATATATATTTTTTTCATTTAAAAAAAGAAAAAGAAAAAAAGAAGCAAATATATGATTTTGAAAAAGAGCAGTGCGTCTTTTCTATACCAATTTTTTGTCCCCAAAACCCATTTTCCCCCCAAATCTTTCCCTCCCCCTCTCTCTCTCTCTCCATCTCCTCTCCTTAACCCCGCCATGAACTTGCCACCATCGACGACACACGAGCCCGCCACTGTCGACCACTCACGAGCCAGCCACTGTCGAACACTCACGAGCCCGCCACTGTCTCTAGGTTTTTTTTTTTTTTTTTCTTCTTTCTTTATACTTCTTTTCATTTTAAACTATTGATATGGAAACAAATATTTTAATATGTTTTAATTTATATGGATTAAAATAAAATTAAAGTGTCTTATTTTTTAATATATTTAAATTTTTTTTTGGTATGATTCACTCTTTTTCTTTTTCTTTTTGAATTGTTTTTTTTTCCTGCTTTTAAAAACAAAATAAGGCAAAAAATTATTTGATTAAGCATTGAATGCGATGTGAGAAGATTTTTTTTTTATTCATTAAATGTTTAGTGAAAAATTTTGTTTTATTTTGTAGGATTTGGCTTAGGTGCTATAAACAAAAATTACAGTACCATCTTAACCATTGAAATAACTACAGCACATATGCTGTAATATTTAGAATTTAGATTTTCTTTCTTTATTTTCTTTTCTTTTCTTTAAATATTTTAAAAAGTTTTGCTTTTTTGGGGTTAAAATAAAATTAAGGGTCTTACTGAAAAATATGTGATAATTTTTTTTTACATGCATTTTTTAACCTATAATAAAAAGACTAAATATGCTTAAATTCTGAAACTAAATTATAATGAAGAATCCCGCGCATAGCACGGGTTATGAGCTAGTCACAATAATTAACGAAGTCACCTAAACTAACAGTCCTATTAAACCACGAATCATCCAAACAACAGTGTGTAAAAGAAATATCAAATCGAATCC
The DNA here is from genome assembly GCA_028654335.1 of Alnus rubra. NCBI lineage: Eukaryota > Viridiplantae > Streptophyta > Magnoliopsida > Fagales > Betulaceae > Alnus > Alnus rubra. Next base: position 27,758 of record JAJPGS010002473.1, on the reverse strand, counting down.
ATTAGAAGGAGGATAATGGAATGGAACTTACCGAGGGATCTTAGAGGATGATAGAATGACCGAATAGAGAATGAGGAGTAACATATATAGTGTCACTACTTAGGAATAGTCTAGTCACATTTAGATATTATTCTAAATAGATTAATTAAGTTACAATTGAACCTCTTCAGAATTACTTATAAAGTTCAATATTGCATTTAATGAGCACCTTTATAATCAATTCACGCAATGTGATGATCTACCCACCCAATGTGAGATCGACTAGCTTACACTTATGGACAACTTTATAATCTATGTGGCAATTCACCCACCTAAAATGAGACTAACTTTTAGTGTTTCACGTGAAGGCCGCAAGAGAGAGAGTGATCCACATTACACGGTGCATTTACTGCTTCAAATAGAAGAAGAAATGAAGTAATTTTTAAAAAGAAAGAAGTCATGAAAATGTTGATCACGTTAAGTCTTGACCTGTAATAATACGCATCCTGATCAGTAGTTGCAATTGTGCTTTACAGTCTGTGGTGCTCCTAAGCGGAGATTTAGGCCGTATGAACCTGCTGTGGTGAAAAATGCTAATGACACAGATGTTCGTAAGGCACGGAAAGAACAACTTAAGAGAGACTAAGCAATTGGGTAAGCATAATCCTTTCTTATTTCAGCAGAATTATAAATGTCTTCTTTCCCATTTTCTTCCTTGTGCATAATTCAACACAACACTTTTCCTTACTGCGTGATATTTTTGGCCTGGCAAATAGGCGGGCGCTCCCGATCGCAGCTGTGGTGGGAATTGTGGCACTTGCAGGATTATACTTCTACCTCAATAGCACCTTTAGCGCGCTGAATAGGTTGAGCTGTCAGTCATCCTATGTGACTAGGGTTGACAAAATTTTCCTGTAATTTTTCATTTTATTTCTCAAACTTCCTTCAGATTCCACTTTACATTTTCCCATCACGATCCTAATTGCTGAAAAAGTAATTTCCTCTCCGTTTTGAGCACACAAGCAAACAAAAGCCATTGAAGTTTTTGTCCTCAATTGGGAGGTAGAAGATGTTTCCTGGAGAAGGGAGGACGATCCAAACTCATGCTAGTAAATAAAGCAATACAATAATCCACAGGTTAAGAAATCGTCCATCATACGAAAAGACCACCGCATGCACATACCTGCTATTCAAAGCAACCAAATCTAACATGGATTGATGATCAAATTAAACGGATGTTTTCCTCAACCAACCCATTATTCAGTCCCACACCGTGTTTATTGCCTATCAATTGGTGAATATTCCATGAAACAAAATTGTGAAAGTTTAAGGTGGTAACTGACAATGATTCATTATTTGATAAGAATTTAAGAATGCTGAAAGATTTACATATAATTGCTATATGTGACAAGTGATCAGTCTTGCAAAACAAATGAACCCTGTATTCGTTTCTCCATCGATTGCTGAGGAGGGAAATCTAAAGGAGAAACCATGTCATTGAAACTAGAGGCAGGTACAGGCTTGAACTCGTAAGGACCTTCCTTTGCTCCCCAAACCTGTAGCGAGTGAACAAATGCATTCCCATTAAAGGTTTCTGCCTTAATCTCAATCCAAAGTAGTACTTTTAAATATTCATCAAGGTAAATCGATAAATGCAAATTAAGACTACAAAAACTGACTTGATTTCCATCAATATCGTAGCCCCTGTCCCATGAATGTATCTCGTTATTCTTCAAGATTGCAAGCTCCGAAGTACAGTAGGTTGCCCCGTTCTGTCATGAAGAAAGAGACAGAAAAAGAAAAAAGAAAAAGGAAGAACCTATCATTGAATATTTGTAATTGGACTGATCAATATTGAGGAGAAATAACTTCCCACTCGCAGCTTTTACTGCAGACAGCTGACAAGGGGAGTGTAAGCAGAAAAATAAATAAATAAATAGAAAAAAAAATAGAGAAGGCAAATAGGGTCAACAGACCATTACCCATGAATTAGGAAACCCGCCAGGTGGAGTTGAACCTTCATATAAGCAGCGTTTTCCACGCTCACAGCGTTTTAGATATATTGTTGTTAAATGCTCCCCAATGTCCTGCACAAGTAGAGGACATTTGGAGAATGTGAACTCCCAAAAAGTAACAATTTGAAAGCATTCAAATGAATATATGTAGTCTCACACCCAGGCATGAAACCTTACTGACAAGATTAATGCGATTAGTGCAGGACAATACATCAAGAATCCAAGTTATCGAGTGTTCCCAAGCTGAAGCATTAGCCTAAAAACAAGCATACCAGTTATTATATGGGCTTGACTTATAGGCTGTACGGCTCTACGCTGTTCTTAGGCCTAGGGTAAGTTAGCCTGGCTATCATTCAACTAAGAAGCAGAATATACCATCAGATTCGTCTCACATAAAATAAAAAGGTTTAGCAAGAACAAATCTAGCGAGGCATGCCACAGAAAAATTATACAACTACTTTTCCAAATAAACTGAAAACTTATGATATCAGAAAACTTCCTTCCAATTCATTCTCGCTTGAAATATTTAAAGAAGGAAAAAGATAGCCAAGCATCCAACACCCTATCTAGGTATATTAAGACATCACCTTATGCTTATCAGCAAACAACATAGCAGCCAGGTAAGTCACATATGTGATAGTCAATAAGTCAGGAAACATCAGAACCCGTATCTAGTGAGTTACTTCTGAATCCTAGGGGATACTAACTCACCACAATGCCACCACCTGCCAACCTGTATCTTAAAGAACTGACTCATTGGACGTTTGTAGGGTAACTGGGGTCAAACATCACAGATCGTTACTAACAGTCTTCAATTTTGAGGTCATACCTATCAATTTAAAACATTTTCTGCTCAAAACCCATCCACCCACCTCAATCCATGTTGCACCTCCTTATTAATTTATAAAACTTGTTCCGGGACCTCTTTTAAGACTTCGTTGTTGTGCACCACATGTACATAGGCTTTGCCACTCCTTCAAATTACAATTTTCTATACCAGAACTTTTACACTGCAAATTCAAGCAAAAGATAACATACAAAGTCTACAAAGTCATATGCAGAAATATTTTTCATATTATATGGATCTAAGTAACTAAGACCATGATTTTGATGTGACGAAAGGCTTACCCCAAGAACTTCTTCAGGCAGTGGGCGCTGGTCCTTTGGGCGATCACAGAAGTTCTTGTACTCCTCCACGTCTCTAATGGCATATGAACTTACCTGCCCATTGAGCAAAGTTAAAAATATTGGAGAGTTACCCAAATCCCAAAAAATGCAAAGGAAAATTATGCTCTTCAAAACTAAACTGGAAAACAGAGTATATGCCAACCTCAACATCACATTTCAACTCTTTAGGACAAGGCTTGACCATGTAGAATCTCTGCAATCAGTAAAGGTTAGAATTTAGAATTTATCAATTTAAAAATGTTTCTTGAAGAAAATAACAAGGCTTGGGCCATAAGGTTCCAATCTGGAGAAAGAATACAGGCAAATTCAACCTGAACTGAGAACTCTATTTACAGGAACGTCATTGAAGTTGAACTTTCATGAAAGCGCGCGCACACAAAAGAAAAAAAGAAAAAGAAAAAAGAATGAAGGAGACAATACCCGAGGAAACCATTTCTTTCACTTAAGATTCATGCATAACAAGTGCAGCAAGTTTGAAAGCTGATAGGGTACACTAGCATACCTGCCGAAAGGGCTTCTGAGGAGTCCTCCAGAATGCCTAACAACAGAAATAACACCATCATAAAGCTATTTTATGGCACAAAGCAATTGGCAGTATATATATAAAGTCTAAAGATAATGAACAGAAAGCCATTGAAAGCTTCTAATTTTTTTCTTCGATAAGCAAATAGGCAGCGAGTTATATACTCACTTGTTCAAAATATAAAACCTTTGAGCCGTCTACTATCTCTGCTGCTGGGCACGTAAGCATTCTGCAGATTGCCAGAGACAAAAGACAAAAGGTAATCCACTAGAACAAAAAGGGTCCTTTGAATGTTTTAGAAAGAACCCATGCCTAGAGATGCTTGATTGGTTATCGATAAGAAGCTCAGCAATGAGTTTGATGGAAAAATCTGATAGCTTGAGAAAGTTTGTGGTTACTGTGCAACAAAATAGGAACATGAATTATAATAGGATAGGAGGCCTACGGCTACGGTAGTACCTGAAATTGAAGTAATTGTCAGGAGCTCTGGATGCTTGCTCCATGGAAAACTATCATAAAATTAAAACACATTACCCCCATTTAACAGATCACAAAAATTGCTGAATGAACAATATGATTGAAAATGGAAGAGATAGGTGGGCGACGAGGAGGGGAATATCAGTAGCGGGTACCTTTTGGCCAGTGAGGGAGTTACCAACGATGCGAGCATGGTCCCAGCGAGTGGTGGACTTGGTGAGCCGCTTGAGCAAAACCGCGCCTCCAATCAGTAGCAGGGTCTTTACCACCAATCCCCGCGCTCGACTTCCCGTACCCATCTCTTTCTTTCTGTTTTTAACTCGTACTCTATTGGTATCACCACCGCCAAGCATCCACTGCCATCTTCATCTTCATCTTGATCTTGTTTTAGGGTTTTTGCAGCTAAAACAAAGCAAAAGAGAGCAGCTTCATTTTAGGAATTCTCCTAATGAATAATTGAGATTCAAAGAATACCAAAAAAGGTAATCCGATCAATCGGGTGGAGGGAGAGAGTTGGGGTTTCACGTTTCGGATCCGGCTTGTGTGCTGTTGTAAAAACTACAGCACACATGCTGTAAAAGTAATAAAGGGCTGAGATTTGATCAAACATTTTTTAAACAAAACGCTGTCGTCTCATTCAAGGACAACGTTTAAAGCAAACGTTTGTCATCGACGCTGTTTAAGGAAAGACTTATGCAGGCTATGCCGTATGCGTCTCAACCCTTTCTTCCTTTCCAGATCTTAATTTTCCAAATCAGTCCCACAGATACTCTCAGGCAATGTAAACCACACCATGTACGAGGTCAAAACCTGCTTTAGAAACTGCACCGGCATCCAAAAGAAGCTCGAGAATCTCGATCTCTTTCAAAAGGGATCTCTCCACGATTGCCTTAAGCTATTTGATGACGACATCATTGCTGAGCTTAGAACAACTTTCTCCGATCTTTCCCTGAGAAATCAGCCTCCAAGCATTACCATGACTTACAAACTTTGTTAAGTGCTGCGATGATGAACCATGTACACGTGCCTTGACGAGTTGGTTTATAGCAAATTAAAGCAGAAATTGGAGATGAAATCTAGAACAGCTTGTCTAATATCCCTCAGCACCTCATGCTCGAAAATAATTAACCAAGGTTAAAATATCCAAGTCTGAGGTGTTCGCCAAGTATGGAGGCATGAAAAATGGGTTTCTAGCATGGGATTTGCTGAAAGATCGAAAACTGTTGAGATCAAATACGACTTGATGGTGGCTAAGGATGGAAACACGAGTTGTCTTTCAATCTTTTGGCCGTTCTTGTTCACAATCCACACAGAGCAGCAGTTCATCGTTCCCCCTCCCCCTACTCCTTAAACGGCGTCAATCACAAATGTTTGCTTTAGATGTTATCCTTGAAAAGTGAGAACGTTTGGTTTAAAAAACGTTTGATCAAATCTCAGCCCTTTATTATTTTTACAGCATGTGTGCTGTAGTTTTTACTACAGCACACAAGCCGGATCCTCACGTTTCGACCTCGTGGCCTTCGTGGGTGTGCGATAAGAGTACAAAAGAGTATCGGAAATCAAGTTTTGGCCGTCGGCTAGTGTTAGAGTTTTCGCTATCGCTTTGCCACGTAACCTCCATTTATTAGGAAAAGATGAATGCCACATCTCAATTTTTTTTTTTTTAAAAGTTAATTTTTAAATGATACGTCACAATCTCAAAATGATAAAACACATAAAATTCTAACACATTATTTGAGAACAAAATTTGGGAGGTCTAACATTCTCCTACTACAAATAAAAATATAGGGTTGAACAACCTAACAAAGAGCTCCAAATTAAGCTCATCAGTGATGGTAAACAGAAATTAAAATGAAATGCATCAAATAAATGACGTGACCTTATATATTCTTGGTAAAAAACTAAGAAAAGTGATTGTCAGTTAAGGCGGTTTGATAAGGTGTATCACCTATGGTGCAGCATAAAAGTGTAACAAGGGCCACAAACCTAGAAATAATCTAATTTGTAGCCCAACAAAAAACAATTGTAATAATATACCCAATGATAAATTTTGAAGCTTTAGGCTAAAAGTTTAAGTGGGTTATAAATTTTTATATTTAAATTTTTCTAATATCTCATTTTCAATTGACATTATCTATCTAAATAAGATTTTATCAATTTTAGTTTTCAAAAACTTCTTTATGTGGAGGTAATTGTAACAAATATTATTAATAAAATTATGTAAATGATATATGCATTTGGAAAAGAATTTTAGTCTGTTTATATAATACAGTATGTCAATTCAAGTATTTTTTCTATTTGTAAAACCCTTTTTAAAAAAAAAATTAAAAAAAAATTAAAACTTTTGATTTTTAAAATAAATCTAACCCATCAAATAAATATCATATTTGATAAAATTTTCAAAATTAAGACAATTTTTTTTTTTTTTTTGCAAACTATTATCGCCTGATGATTTTAATTTCTTAAAACTAAAGAATTTTTCCATAGTTGGGTTATTAATTACATATCGTTGGCTAACTTTTTACTATCATTAGGGTCTTACTATCATAGTAGGGTTATTAATTACACACCACAAAAAATTATTCAACACGTCAAGAAAAGAAAAGAAGCTTAGACAGGATTAGGATATAGCTATTTTATGATATCAGACTAACAGTTTTCTAAATGTCTCAAATTGGGATAACATTAATACACAATTTACACTGTACTGATATCCGGTCCTCTCATGAAGCTTCCATGAGAAGCACCACCAGCCACGGGTTCAAGCGGAGGGCTCATCCTCTCTTCTTCCTCACCAGCGGCAGCACTAAAACAGTAAAGAGGGGCTTGCCACTCGGCATCCTCAAGCACTGCTCTCACCTCAAATGTCATGACATGACCACTGTATCCTGCACTCCATAATATTGGAAACGAATTTCTCACAAAATCATAATCAATGTTAACCAGGACCCAATATTGAAATTACTCTATTATATTGAAAAGAATAAGATCATATTTGATTGATTGAGATTGAAATGACGACTTTAGGCAATATATATACACAGAGATGTGGTGTGTGATTTAAGGGTATGAATACTGTACAGTTGTACCTGTGTAGAAGACCCAGTGAACAGGTCTTTAGTGAGGACATCCTTGTAGTACCAGATGAAGTCGACCTTCTCCCACACGTTGCAGTGGAACCATCAGCGTGGCACTGGCCGAGGTAGGTTGGGCCTTGGAGCCAGTTGGGGCGGAGAATTCCCACAAGGAAATGCATAACCCTGCACTCCTGGTTGGAATCCCGAGTGTAGATGAATGAGGTGCCATTGTCCCACTCCAGGTCGAAAGTCAGCTTCCCCAGCTGGTTCTGGATTATGTTGAAGTTGCGGCCCCACCGAGTGGAATTGGTGAGGCCACGCAGCCGGAGTTGGGTCTCTAGATTTTGATTCTGATGTCCAAGAAAAGAAGACAAGAATTAGGAGAGAGAAGGATATTGGGTTGATTGCAGAAGCCATTGTTTTTTGCTCTGAACTCCGAAGACATGATAGGATGTGTCAGAGAGGCACAAGGAAAGTTGAGGACTAGGAGGTCCGGAGGAATTTAATCCACAAACTTTTATATCTGATTTTCACAATTGAGAATACCGAAATTACACTTTGACCCTCACTTGATAGTTTTAAGCTAACTGTACTGCTGCTTTGCTCGACTTGATAGAAAGAAGGCAACCCATCGATAAAATCCATGGATATGTCCGACCACACGTGCTCGGGGATGGGCAGGGGCTGCAGTAAACCAGCGGGTTTGGTATTGGCAGCCTTGTGACATTGGCATGTATTCGTAATTTTTTATGAAGTTGCGGAGTTGATGTGGTCTTTTGTTTACCAAAATATATCAATAATAAATAACCACTCGCAATAGGACGAATCCTTGTAGGATATCGGGACATCCTGATAAAAGATGTAAAAGAACTAGAGGTTGATTTCGCTGTTCTAATAACATTGTTTGTTCTATTGTTTCCTTTACATAGTATGACTTTACCATTAAAATGAAAAAGGTTGTGAGATGTTGGGTTTCTTTTACAGGCAAACTGTTTTTCGCAAAATAACCAAATAAGGATACTGCAGAAACAGCTAGCCACTACAGAGGAGAAATTGATGGTAATGATATGAAGTCAAACAAAATTTAGTATTGCATGGGGATGTTTATTATAGTAGGTGTATGTGCCATTTGTTTCTTGGATTTTAGGCAGGAATCATTAAGTCATGTTAACAGATTTATAATTATAATCAAATATGCTCTTTTGTCTGATGATGTTGTATAGTTAAAAAAAAGTATTGAGTTGATAATATTCAATATATGAAATTCTTTCTTTTTTCTTCAGGCAAACAATAGCTCAAGCATATTCCGTGCACCTGTAGAGATTTAGTTTCTTTAATTGTCTTAAAGTAACTGACTATGAAACCAAAATAAGAGCTCAGAAACTTGCTAACTTTACTGTCTTGTATTTATTTAGAAAAGGGAAAAAAATATCATTTTAAGAGAAACTTGAAAATTAATTGTATAGCAATTTGCAATCTAATTTTTTTTTATAATACTTCAAATTGAGTACATTGGTTTTGTTTAAACCAGACCAGCAGATGATGCAGATTGAACAAATCACTGTAGTAAAACTATTGTGTCCCAATAACATGATTCTGTGTGAGGCATATTTTGGAGAGGCGGCCTACAACCACAAAGATGGTGGTTATGCCGTAGGAAGAAGGCAACCCATCGATAAAATCCATGGATATGTCCGACCACACGTGCTTGGGGATGGGCAGGGGCTGCAGTAAACCAGCGGGTTTGGTACTGGCAGCCTTGTGACGTTGGCATGTATTCGCAATTTTTTATGACATTGCGGAGTTTATGTGGTTTTTTGTTTACTAAAATATATCAATAATAAATAATCACTCGCAATAGGACGAATTCTTGTAGGATAAGGCTATAAAGAGAGTGTCGAACCTCAAGGACTGCAGGGGTATTGCTATCAAGTTTGTAAAGATTAAAAATAACTAAAGAAAAGATTGTTGAATTTGTAATTAACTAAAGTGCATAAAATAAACGTAAAAGATAATTGAAATATAAGAGAGAGAGAGAGAGAGAGAGAGAGAGTAGAGTATTGACTTCATCGCTATCCGCACATCAATGGTTAATCATATTTAATTAGAGAAATTCATTTTATGCATGCTATAAATAAACAAGAAGTTACCATATTAAAGAATAAGTATAATCCATCTTTAGTTGGCACGGACCATCCACCTAACCACTAAGATGCGGTACGACCCGTCTTCCCTAGGCATGGATTAGCTACGTCTTTAATATGATACATACAATCAATGGATAAGTATAACCCATCTTCGGTTGGTACAAATCGTCTACCTAAATTACACTAAACTAGGGTGTAGTACGATTCGTCTTCCCTAGGCATAGCCTATATAATCCTCTTAATCATATGTCAATTAAACCCGTTGTATAATCATCATTCTCATAATCACAGAAAATAAGAATGATTTGAATTCAATAAAGGTAAAAATCTTTCTAAGACAAGAGAAGAATTCTACCAATATTAATTATGAATTGAAGAACAATTGCATTAAAAGATAAAGAACAATATCAAATTGTAGTAATTCTCATAATTATACAACCAACATGCATAAACTAAAATTCTCTAAATTAAAATACAATCCAACCATTGTGCTTGGATAGGGCTACATCAATACCCTACAAAGGTTTTTAGCCGCTTATAACGCTGCTACAATGGTCTCCTGCCATGATTACTTCTCTTCAACTCTTAAAGCCTTCAAGAAGCTTTCTCTGAATTTGCTCTAGGTAGCAGTGTGTCTTTCTTCAATATTATTATAAATATTTTACTTTTATACTTTTATGTCTGTAGGCAAGACTCAGATGAATGAGCAATCATCAAGAAGTCATTTTGTTTTCACACTACGAATATTTGGTGTTCATGAGGTAAATGATTTATTATTATAAATATTTTACTTTTATACTTTTATGTCTGTAGGCAAGACTCAGATGAATGAGCATGAGGTAAGTGATTTATTATTATAAATATTTTACTTTTATACTTTTATGTCTGTAGGCAAGACTCAGATGAATGAGCAATCATCAAGAAGTCATTTTGTTTTCACACTACGAATATTTGGTGTTCATGAGGTAAATGATTTATTATTATAAATATTTTACTTTTATACTTTTATGTCTGTAGGCAAGACTCAGATGAATGAGCAATCATCAAGAAGTCATTTTGTTTTCACACTACGAATATTTGGTGTTCATGAGGTAAATGATTTATTACTATAAATATTTTACTTTTATACTTTTATGTCTGTAGGCAAGACTCAGATGAATGAGCAATCATCAAGAAGTCATTTTGTTTTCACACTACGAATATTTGGTGTTCATGAGGTAAATGATTTATTACTATAAATATTTTACTTTTATACTTTTATGTCTGTAGGCAAGACTCAGATGAATGAGCAATCATGAAGAAGTCATTTTGTTTTCACACTACGAATATTTGGTGTTCATGAGGTAAATGATTTATTATTATAAATATTTTACTTTTATACTTTTATGTCTGTAGGCAAGACTCAGATGAATGAGCAATCATCAAGAAGTCGTTTTGTTTTCACACTACGAATATTTGGTGTTCATGAGGTAAATGATTTATTATTATAAATATTTTACTTTTATACTTTTATGTCTGTAGGCAAGACTCAGATGAATGAGCAATCATCAAGAAGTCGTTTTGTTTTCACACTACGAATATTTGGTGTTCATGAGGTAAATGATTTATTATTATAAATATTTTACTTTTACACTTTTATGTCTGTAGGCAAGACTCAGATGAATGAGCAATCATCAAGAAGTCATTTTGTTTTCACACTACGAATATTTGGTGTTCATGAGGTAAATGATTTATTATTATAAATATTTTACTTTTATACTTTTATGTCTGTAGGCAAGACTCAGATGAATGAGCAATCATCAAGAAGTCATTTTGTTTTCACACTACGAATATTTGGTGTTCATGAGGTAAAAACATTTACTTGCTTCTTGTAACCTCCACTAGAATGTTTTAGATCCTCTCTTCTTTTTCTCAGATTTTGTATTATTGAAACTTATTTTTCTTAATTTCTATCTATGTACTAGAGCACTAAACAACAAGTACAAGGAGTTTTGAATCTTATTGATCTTGCTGGGAGTGGGCGTCTTCTAAGAGTGGAGCAACTGGGGACCGAATGAAAGAAACTCAAGCATTTTAGCCAAACTAATCTGATCACTTTATCTTTTTTATGTTTTTCATTAAGTAGTTTCAAAAATCAAACGTTTCTCTTTTGCAATTGCAAACAGGCCATTAATAAAAGTTTATCATCCCTGAGTGATGTTATACTTGCATTAGCAAAGAAGGAAGGCCACATACCCTTTAGGAACTCAAAGCTTACTTGTCTTCTTCAGGTAAGTTATTTAGAGATTTACGAAGATGAATGAGCAATCATCAAGAAGTCATTTTGTTTTCACACTACGAATATTTGGTGTTCATGAGGTAAATGATTTATTATTATAAATATTTTACTTTTATAATTTTATTTCTGTAGGCAAGACTCAAATGAATGAGCAATCATCAAGAAGTCATTTTGTTTTCACACTACGAATATTTGGTGTTCATGAGGTAAATGATTTATTATTATAAATATTTTACTTTTATACTTTTATGTCTGTAGGCAAGACTCAGATGAATGAGCAATCATCAAGAAGTCATTTTGTTTTCACACTACGAATATTTGGTGTTCATGAGGTAAATGATTTATTATTATAAATATTTTACTTTTATACTTTTATGTCTGTAGGCAAAACTCAGATGAATGAGCAATCATCAATAAGTCATTTTGTTTTCACACTACGAATATTTGGTGTTCATGAGGTAAATGATTTATTATTATAAATATTTTACTTTTATACTTTTATGTCTATAGGCAAGACTCAGATGAATGAGCAATCATCAAGAAGTCATTTTGTTTTCACACTACGAATATTTGGTGTTCATGAGGTAAATGATTTATTATGATAATATTTTACTTTTATACTTTTATGTCTGTAGGCAAGACTCAGATGAATGAGCAATCATCAAGAAGTCGTTTTGTTTTCACACTACGAATATTTGGTGTTCATGAGGTAAATGATTTATTATTATAAATATTTTACTTTTATACTTTTATGTTTGTAGGCAAGACTCAGATGAATGAGCAATCATCAAGAAGTCGTTTTGTTTTCACACTACGAATATTTGGTGTTCATGAGGTAAATGATTTATTACTATAAATATTTTACTTTTATACTTTTATGTCTGTAGGCAAGACTCAGATGAATGAGCAATCATGAAGAAGTCATTTTGTTTTCACACTACGAATATTTGGTGTTCATGAGGTAAATGATTTATTATTATAAATATTTTACTTTTATACTTTTATGTCTGTAGGCAAGACTCAGATGAATGAGCAATCATCAAGAAGTCGTTTTGTTTTCACACTACGAATATTTGGTGTTCATGAGGTAAATGATTTATTATTATAAATATTTTACTTTTATACTTTTATGTCTGTAGGCAAGACTCAGATGAATGAGCAATCATCAAGAAGTCATTTTGTTTTCACATTACGAATATTTGGTGTTCATGAGGTAAATGATTTATTATTATAAATATTTTACTTTTATACTTTTATGTCTGTAGGCAAGACTCAGATGAATGAGCAATCATCAAGAAGTCATTTTGTTTTCACACTACGAATATTTGGTGTTCATGAGGTAAAAACATTTACTTGCTTCTTGTAACCTCCACTAGAATGTTTTAGATCGTCTCTTCTTTTTCTCAGATTTTGTATTATTGAAACTTATTTTTCCTAATTTCTATCTATGTACTAGAGCACTAAACAACAAGTACAAGGAGTTTTGAATCTTATTGATCTTGCTGGGAGTGGGCGTCTTCTAAGAGTGGAGCAACTGGGGACCGAATGAAAGAAACTCAAGCATTTTAGCCAAACTAATCTGATCTCTTTATCTTTTTTATGTTTTTCATTAAGTAGTTTCAAAAATCAAACGTTTCTCTTTTGCAATTGCAAACAGGCCATTAATAAAAGTTTATCATCCCTGAGTGATGTTATACTTGCATTAGCAAAGAAGGAAGGCCACATACCCTTTAGGAACTCAAAGCTTACTTGTCTTCTTCAGGTAAGTTATTTAGAGATTTACGAAGATGAATGAGCAATCATCAAGAAGTCATTTTGTTTTCACACTACGAATATTTGGTGTTCATGAGGTAAATGATTTATTATTATAAATATTTTAATTTTATACTTTTATTTCTGTAGGCAAGACTCAAATGAATGAGCAATCATGAAGAAGTCATTTTGTTTTCACACTACGAATATTTGGTGTTCATGAGGTAAATGATTTATTATTATAAATATTTTACTTTTATACTTTTATGTCTGTAGGCAAGACTTAGATGAATGAGCAATCATCAAGAAGTCATTTTGTTTTCACACTACGAATATTTTGTGTTCATGAGGTAAATGATTTATTATTATAAATATTTTACTTTTATACTTTTATGTCTGTAGGCAAGACTCAGATGAATGAGCAATCATCAATAAGTCATTTTGTTTTCACACTACGAATATTTGGTGTTCATGAGGTAAATGATTTATTATTATAAATATTTTACTTTTATACATTTATTTCTGTAGGCAAGACTCAGATGAATGAGCAATCATCAAGAAGTCATTTTGTTTTCACACTTCGAATATTTGGTGTTCATGAGGTAAAAACATTTACTTGCTTCTTGTAACCTCCACTAGAATGTTTTAGATCGTCTCTTATTTTTCTCAGATTTTGTATTATTGAAACTTATTTTTCTTAATTTCTATCTATGTACTAGAGCACTAAACAACAAGTACAAGGAGTTTTGAATCTTATTGATCTTGCTGGGAGTGGGCGTCTTCTAAGAGTGGAGCAACTGGGGACCGAATGAAAGAAACTCAAGCATTTTAGCCAAACTAATCTGATTTCTTTATCTTTTTTATGTTTTTCATTAAGTAGTTTCAAAAATCAAACGTTTCTCTTTTGCAATTGCAAACAGGCCATTAATAAAAGTTTATCATCCCTGAGTGATGTTATACTTGCATTAGCAAAGAAGGAAGGCCACATACCCTTTAGGAACTCAAAGCTTACTTGTCTTCTTCAGGTAAGTTATTTAGAGATTTACTCAGATGAATGAGCAATTATCAAGAAGTCATTTTGTTTTCACACTACGAATATTTGGTGTTCATGAGGTAAATGATTTATTATTATAAATATTTTACTTTTATACTTTTATTTCTGTAGGCAAGACTCAAATGAATGAGCAATCATCAAGAAGTCATTTTGTTTTCACACTACGAATATTTTGTGTTCATGAGGTAAATGATTTATTATTATAAATATTTTACTTTTATACTTTTATGTCTGTAGGCAAGACTCAGATGAATGAGCAATCATCAAGAAGTCATTTTGTTTTCACACTACGAATATTTGGTGTTCATGAAATAAATGATTTATTATTATAAATATTTTACTTTTATACTTTTATGTCTGTAGGCAAGACTCAGATGAATGAGCAATCATCAAGAAGTCATTTTGTTTTCACACTACGAATATTTGGTGTTCATGAGGTAAAAACATTTACTTGCTTCTTGTAACCTCCACTAGAATGTTTTAGATCCTCTCTTCTTTTTCTTAGATTTTGTATTATTGAAACTTATTTTTCTTAATTTCTATCTATGTACTAGAGCACTAAACAACAAGTACAAGGAGTTTTGAATCTTATTGATCTTGCTGGGAGTGGGCGTCTTCTAAGAGTGGAGCAACTGGGGACCGAATGAAAGAAACTCAAGCATTTTAGCCAAACTAATATGATCTCTTTATCTTTTTTATGTTTTTCATTAAGTAGTTTCAAAAATCAAACGTTTCGCTTTTGCAATTGCAAACAGGCCATTAATAAAAGTTTATCATCCCTGAGTGATGTTATACTTGCATTAGCAAAGAAGGAAGGCCACATACCCTTTAGGAACTCAAAGCTTACTTGTCTTCTTCAGGTAAGTTATTTAGAGATTTACTCAGATGAATGAGCAATCATCAATAAGTCATTTTGTTTTCACACTACGAATATTTGGTGTTCATGAGGTAAATGATTTATTATTATAAATATTTTACTTTTATACTTTTATTTCTGTAGGCAAGACTCAGATGAATGAGCAATCATCAAGAAGTCATTTTGTTTTCACACTACGAATATTTGGTGTTCATGAGGTAAATGATTTATTATTATAAATATTTTACTTTTATACTTTTATGTCTGTAGGCAAGACTCAGATGAATGAGCAATCATCAAGAAGTCGTTTTGTTTTCACACTACGAATATTTGGTGTTCATGAGGTAAATGATTTATTATTATAAATATTTTACTTTTATACTTTTATGTCTATAGGCAAGACTTAGATGAATGAGCAATCATCAAGAAGTCATTTTGTTTTCACACTACGAATATTTGGTGTTCATGAGGTAAAAACATTTACTTGCTTCTTGTAACCTCTACTAGAATGTTTTAGATCCTCTCTTCTTTTTCTCAGATTTGGTATTATTGAAACTTATTTTTATTAATTTCTATCTATGTACTAGAGCACTAAACAACAAGTACAAGGAGTTTTGAATCTTATTGATCTTGCTGGGAGTGGGCGTCTTCTAAGAGTGGAGCAACTGGGGACCGAATGAAAGAAACTCAAGCATTTTAGCCAAACTAATCTGATCTCTTTATCTTTTTTATGTTTTTCATTAAATAGTTTCAAAAATCAAACGTTTCTCTTTTGCAATTGCAAACAGGCCATTAATAAAAGTTTATCATCCCTGAGTGATTTTATACTTGCATTAGCAAAGAAGGAAGGCCACATACCCTTTAGGAACTCAAAGCTTACTTGTCTTCTTCAGGTAAGTTATTTAGAGATTTACGAAGATGAATGAGCAATCATGAAGAAGTCATTTTGTTTTCACACTACGAATATTTGGTGTTCATGAGGTAAATGATTTATTATTATAAATATTTTACTTTTATACTTTTATGTATGTAGGCAAGACTCAGATGAATGAGCAATCATCAAGAAGTCATGTTGTTTTCACACTACGAATATTTGGTGTTCATGAGGTAAATGATTTATTATTATAAATATTTTACTTTTATACTTTTATGTCTGTAGGCAAGACTCAGATGAATGAGCAATCATCAAGAAGTCATTTTGTTTTCACACTACGAATATTTGGTGTTAATGAGGTAAGAACATTTACTTGCTTCTTGTAACCTCCACTAGAATGTTTTAGATCCTCTCTTCTTTTTCTCAGATTTCGTATTATTGAAACTTATTTTTGTTAATTTCTATCTATGTACTAGAGCACTAAACAACAAGTACAAGGAGTTTTGAATCTTATTGATCTTGCTGGGAGTGGGCGTCTTCTAAGAGTGGAGCAACTGGGGACCGAATGAAAGAAACTCAAGCATTTTAGCCAAACTAATCTGATCTCTATATCTTTTTTATGTTTTTCATTAAATAGTTTCAAAAATCAAACGTTTCTCTTTTGCAATTGCAAACAGGCCATTAATAAAAGTTTATCATTCCTGAGTGATGTTATACTTGCATTAGCAAAGAAGGAAGGCCACATACCCTTTAGGAACTCAAAGCTTACTTGTCTTCTTCAGGTAAGTTATTTAGAGATTTACGAAGATGAATGAGCAATCATCAAGAAGTCATTTTGTTTTCACACTACGAATATTTGGTGTTCATGAGGTAAATGATTTATTATTATAAATATTTTACTTTTATACTTTTATGTATGTAGGCAAGACTCAGATGAATGAGCAATCATCAAGAAGTCATTTTGTTTTCACACTACGAATATTTGGTGTTCATGAGGTAAATGATTTATTATTATAAATATTTTACTTTTATACTTTTATGTCTGTAGGCAAGACTTAGATGAATTAGCAATCATAAAGAAGTCATTTTGTTTTCACACTACGAATATTTGATGTTCATGAGGTAAATTATTTTTTATTATAAATATTTTACTTTTATACTTTTATGTCTGTAGGCAAGACTCAGATGAATGAGCAATCATCAAGAAGTCATTTTGTTTTCACACTACGAATATTTGGTGTTAATGAGGTAAAAACATTTACTTGCTTCTTGTAACCTCCACTAGAATGTTTTAGATCCTCTCTTCTTTTTCTCAGATTTCGTATTATTGAAACTTATTTTTATTAATTTCTATCTATGTACTAGATCACTAAACAACAAGTACAAGGAGTTTTGAATCTCATTGATCTTGCTGGGAGTGGGCGTCTTCTAAGAGTGGAGCAACTGGGGACCGAATGAAAGAAACTCAAGCATTTTAGCCAAACTAATCTGATCACTTTATCTTTTTTATGTTTTTCATTAAGTAGTTTCAAAAATCAAACGTTTCTCTTTTGCAATTGCAAACAGGCCATTAATAAAAGTTTATCATCCCTGAGTGATGTTATACTTGCATTAGCAAAGAAGGAAGGCCACATACCCTTTAGGAACTCAAAGCTTACTTGTCTTCTTCAGGTAAGTTATTTAGAGATTTACGAAGATGAATGAGCAATCATCAAGAAGTCATTTTGTTTTCACACTACGAATATTTGGTGTTCATGAGGTAAATGATTTATTATTATAAATATTTTACTTTTATACTTTTATTTCTGTAGGCAAGACTCAAATGAATGAGCAATCATCAAGAAGTCATTTTGTTTTCACACTACGAATATTTGGTGTTCATGAGGTAAATGATTTATTATTATAAATATTTTACTTTTATACTTTTATGTCTGTAGGCAAGACTCAGATGAATGAGCAATCATCAAGAAGTCATTTTGTTTTCACACTACGAATATTTGGTGTTAATGAGGTAAGAACATTAACTTGCTTCTTGTAACCTCCACTAGAATGTTTTAGATCCTCTCTTCTTTTTCTCAGATTTCGTATTATTGAAACTTATTTTTGTTAATTTCTATCTATGTACTAGAGCACTAAACAACAAGTACAAGGAGTTTTGAATCTTATTGATCTTGCTGGGAGTGGGCGTCTTCTAAGAGTGGAGCAACTGGGGACCGAATGAAAGAAACTCAAGCATTTTAGCCAAACTAATCTGATCTCTATATCTTTTTTATGTTTTTCATTAAATAGTTTCAAAAATCAAACGTTTCTCTTTTGCAATTGCAAACAGGCCATTAATAAAAGTTTATCATTCCTGAGTGATGTTATACTTGCATTAGCAAAGAAGGAAGGCCACATACCCTTTAGGAACTCAAAGCTTACTTGTCTTCTTCAGGTAAGTTATTTAGAGATTTACGAAGATGAATGAGCAATCATCAAGAAGTCATTTTGTTTTCACACTACGAATATTTGGTGTTCATGAGGTAAATGATTTATTATTATAAATATTTTACTTTTATACTTTTATGTATGTAGGCAAGACTCAGATGAATGAGCAATCATCAAGAAGTCATTTTGTTTTCACACTACGAATATTTGGTGTTCATGAGGTAAATGATTTATTATTATAAATATTTTACTTTTATACTTTTATGTCTGTAGGCAAGACTTAGATGAATGAGCAATCATCAAGAAGTCATTTTGTTTTCACACTACGAATATTTGATGTTCATGAGGTAAATTATTTTTTATTATAAATATTTTACTTTTATACTTTTATGTCTTTAGGCAAGACTCAGATGAATGAGCAATCATCAAGAAGTCATTTTGTTTTCACACTACGAATATTTGGTGTTAATGAGGTAAAAACATTTACTTGCTTCTTGTAACCTCCACTAGAATGTTTTAGATCCTCTCTTCTTTTTCTCAGATTTCGTATTATTGAAACTTATTTTTATTAATTTCTATCTATGTACTAGATCACTAAACAACAAGTACAAGGAGTTTTGAATCTCATTGATCTTGTTGGGAGTGGGCGTCTTCTAAGAGTGGAGCAACTGGGGACCGAATGAAAGAAACTCAAGCATTTTAGCCAAACTAATCTGATCACTTTATCTTTTTTATGTTTTTCATTAAGTAGTTTCAAAAATCAAACGTTTCTCTTTTGCAATTGCAAACAGGCCATTAATAAAAGTTTATCTTCCCTGAGTGATGTTATACTTGCATTAGCAAAGAAGGAAGGCCACATACCCTTTAGGAACTCAAAGCTTACTTGTCTTCTTCAGGTAAGTTATTTAGAGATTTACGAAGATGAATGAGCAATCATCAAGAAGTCATTTTGTTTTCACACTACGAATATTTGGTGTTCATGAGGTAAATGATTTATTATTATAAATATTTTACTTTTATACTTTTATTTCTGTAGGCAAGACTCAAATGAATGAGCAATCATCAAGAAGTCATTTTGTTTTCACACTACGAATATTTGGTGTTCATGAGGTAAATGATTTATTATTATAAATATTTTACTTTTATACTTTTATGTCTGTAGGCAAGACTCAGATGAATGAGCAATCATCAAGAAGTCATTTTGTTTTCACACTATGAATATTTGGTGTTCATGAAGTAAATGATTTGTTATTATAAATATTTTACTTTTATACTTTTATGTCTGTAGGCAAGACTCAGATGAATGAGCAATCATCAAGAAGTCATTTTGTTTTCACACTACGAATATTTGGTGTTCATGAGGTAAATGATTTATTATTATAAATTTTACTTTTATACTTTTATGTCTGTAGGCAAGACTCAGATGAATGAGCAATCATCAAGAAGGTATTTTGTTTCACACTACGAATATTTGGTGTTCATGAGGTAAATGATTTATTATTATAAATTTTACTTTTATACTTTTATGTCTGTAGGCAAGACTCAGATGAATGAGCAATCATCAAGAAGTCATTTTGTTTTCACACTACGAATATTTGGTGTTCATGAGGTAAGTGATTTATTATTATAAATATTTTACTTTTATACTTTTATGTCTGTAGGCAAGACTCAGATGAATGAGCAATCATCAAGAAGTCATTTTGTTTTCACACTACGAATATTTGGTGTTCATGAGGTAAATGATTTATTATTATAAATATTTTACTTTTATACTTTTATGTCTGTAGGCAAGACTTAGATGAATGAGCAATCATCAAGAAGTCATTTTGTTTTCACACTACGAATATTTGGTGTTCATGAGGTAAATGATTTATTATTATTAATATTTTACTTTTATACTTTTATATCTGTAGGCAAGTCTCAGATGAATGAGCAATCATCAAGAAGTCATTTTGTTTTCATACTACGAATATTTGGTGTTCATGAGGTAAATGATTTATTATTATAAATATTTTACTTTTATACTTTTATGTCTGTAAGCAAGACTCAGATGAATGAGCAATCATCAATAAGTCATTTTTTTTTCACACTACGAATATTTGGTGTTCATGAGGTAAATGATTTATTATTATAAATATTTTACTTTTATACTTTTATGTCTGTAGGCAAGACTCAGATGAATGAGCAATCATCAAGAAATCATTTTGTTTTCACACTACGAATATTTGGTGTTCATGAGGTAAGTGATTTATTATTATAAATATTTTACTTTTATACTTTTATGTCTGTAGGCAAGACTCAGATGAATGAGCAATCATCAAGAAGTCATTTTGTTTTCACACTACGAATATTTGGTGTTCATGAGGTAAATGATTTATTATTATAAATATTTTACTTTTATACTTTCATGTCTGTAGGCAAGACTCAGACGAATGCGCAATCATCAAGAAGTCATTTTGTTTTCACACTACGAATATTTGGTGTTCATGAGGTAAATGATTTATTATTATAAATATTTTACTTTTATACTTTTATGTATGTTGGCAAGACTCAGATGAATGAGCAATCATCAAGAAGTCATTTTGTTTTCACACTACGAATATTTGGTGTTCATGAAGTAAATGATTTGTTATTATAAATATTTTACTTTTATACTTTTATGTCTGTAGGCAAGACTCAGATGAATGAGCAATCATCAAGAAGTCATTTTGTTTTCACACTACGAATATTTGGTGTTCATGAGGTAAATGATTTATTATTATAAATTTTACTTTTATACTTTTATGTCTGTAGGCAAGACTCAGATGAATGAGCAATCATCAAGAAGTATTTTGTTTCACACTACGAATATTTGGTGTTCATGAGGTAAATGATTTATTATTATAAATTTTTACTTTTATACTTTTATGTCTGTAGGCAAGACTCAGATGAATGAGCAATCATCAAGAAGTCATTTTGTTTTCACACTACGAATATTTGGTGTTCATGAGGTAAGTGATTTATTATTATAAATATTTTACTTTTATACTTTTATGTCTGTAGGCAAGACTTAGATGAATGAGCAATCATCAAGAAGTCATTTTTTTTTCACACTACGAATATTTGGTGTTCATGAGGTAAATGATTTATTATTATTAATATTTTACTTTTATACTTTTATATCTGTAGGCAAGACTCAGATGAATGAGCAATCATCAAGAAGTCATTTTGTTTTCATACTACGAATATTTGGTGTTCATGAGGTAAATGATTTATTATTATAAATATTTTACTTTTATACTTTTATGTCTGTAAGCAAGACTCAGATGAATGAGCAATCATCAATAAGTCATTTTTTTTTCACACTACGAATATTTGGTGTTCATGAGGTAAATGATTTATTATTATAAATATTTTACTTTTATACTTTTATGTCTGTAGGCAAGACTCAGATGAATGAGCAATCATCAAGAAATCATTTTGTTTTCACACTACGAATATTTGGTGTTCATGAGGTAAGTGATTTATTATTATAAATATTTTACTTTTATACTTTTATGTCTGTAGGCAAGACTCAGATGAATGAGCAATCATCAAGAAGTCATTTTGTTTTCACACTACGAATATTTGGTGTTCATGAGGTAAATGATTTATTATTATAAATATTTTACTTTTATACTTTCATGTCTGTAGGCAAGACTCAGACGAATGCGCAATCATCAAGAAGTCATTTTGTTTTCACACTACGAATATTTGGTGTTCATGAGGTAAATGATTTATTATTATAAATATTTTACTTTTATACTTTTATGTATGTTGGCAAGACTCAGATGAATGAGCAATCATCAAGAAGTCATTTTGTTTTCACACTACGAATATTTGGTGTTCATGAAGTAAATGATTTGTTATTATAAATATTTTACTTTTATACTTTTATGTCTGTAGGCAAGACTCAGATGAATGAGCAATCATCAAGAAGTCATTTTGTTTTCACACTACGAATATTTGGTGTTCATGAGGTAAATGATTTATTATTATAAATTTTACTTTTATACTTTTATGTCTGTAGGCAAGACTCAGATGAATGAGCAATCATCAAGAAGGTATTTTGTTTCACACTACGAATATTTGGTGTTCATGAGGTAAATGATTTATTATTATAAATTTTACTTTTATACTTTTATGTCTGTAGGCAAGACTCAGATGAATGAGCAATCATCAAGAAGTCATTTTGTTTTCACACTACGAATATTTGGTGTTCATGAGGTAAGTGATTTATTATTATAAATATTTTACTTTTATACTTTTATGTCTGTAGGCAAGACTCAGATGAATGAGCAATCATCAAGAAGTAATTTTGTTTTCACACTACGAATATTTGGTGTTCATGAGGTAAATGATTTATTATTATAAATATTTTACTTTTATACTTTTATGTCTGTAGGCAAGACTTAGATGAATGAGCAATCATCAAGAAGTCATTTTGTTTTCACACTACGAATATTTGGTGTTCATGAGGTAAATGATTTATTATTATTAATATTTTACTTTTATACTTTTATATCTGTAGGCAAGACTCAGATGAATGAGCAATCATCAAGAAGTCATTTTGTTTTCATACTACGAATATTTGGTGTTCATGAGGTAAATGATTTATTATTATAAATATTTTACTTTTATACTTTTATGTCTGTAAGCAAGACTCAGATGAATGAGCAATCATCAATAAGTCATTTTTTTTTCACACTACGAATATTTGGTGTTCATGAGGTAAATGATTTATTATTATAAATATTTTACTTTTATACTTTTATGTCTGTAGGCAAGACTCAGATGAATGAGCAATCATCAAGAAATCATTTTGTTTTCACACTACGAATATTTGGTGTTCATGAGGTAAGTGATTTATTATTATAAATATTTTTAGTTTTATACTTTTATGTCTGTAGGCAAGACTCAGATGAATGAGCAATCATCAAGAAGTCATTTTGTTTTCACACTACGAATATTTGGTGTTCATGAGGTAAATGATTTATTATTATAAATATTTTACTTTTATACTTTCATGTCTGTAGGCAAGACTCAGATGAATGCGCAATCATCAAGAAGTCATTTTGTTTTCACACTACGAATATTTGGTGTTCATGAGGTAAATGATTTATTATTATAAATATTTTACTTTTATACTTTTATGTATGTAGGCAAGACTCAGATGAATGAGCAATCATCAGAAGTCATTTTGTTTTCACACTACGAATATTTGGTGTTCATGAAGTAAATGATTTGTTATTATAAATATTTTACTTTTATACTTTTATGTCTGTAGGCAAGACTCAGATGAATGAGCAATCATCAAGAAGTCATTTTGTTTTCACACTACGAATATTTGGTGTTCATGAGGTAAATGATTTATTATTATAAATTTTACTTTTATACTTTTATGTCTGTAGGCAAGACTCAGATGAATGAGCAATCATCAAGAAGGTATTTTGTTTCACACTACGAATATTTGGTATTCATGAGGTAATGATTTATTATTATAAATTTTACTTTTATACTTTTATGTCTGTAGGCAAGACTCAGATGAATGAGCAATCATCAAGAAGTCATTTTGTTTTCACACTACGAATATTTGGTGTTCATGAGGTAAGTGATTTATTATTATAAATATTTTACTTTTATACTTTTATGTCTGTAGGCAAGACTCAGATGAATGAGCAATCATCAAGAAGTCATTTTGTTTTCACACTACGAATATTTGGTGTTCATGAGGTAAATGATTTATTATTATAAATATTTTACTTTATACTTTTATGTCTGTAGGCAAGACTTAGATGAATGAGCAATCATCAAGAAGTCATTTTGTTTTCAACACTACGAATATTTGGTGTCATGAGGTAAATATTTTTATTATTATTAATATTTTACTTTTATACTTTTATATCTGTAGGCAGACTCAGATGAATGAGCAATCATCAAGAAGTCTTTTGTTTTCTTACTACGAATATTTGGTGTTCATTGAGTAAATGATTTTTATTATAAATATTTTACTTTTTTACTTTTATGTCTGTAAGCAAGACTCAGATGAATGAGCAATCATCAATAAGTCATTTTTTTTTCCACACTACGAATATTTGGTGTTCATGAGGTAAATGATTTATTATTATAATATTTTACTTTTATACTTTTATGTCTGTAGGCAAGACTCAGATGAATGAGCAATTATCAAGAAATCATTTTGTTTTCACACTACGAATATTTGGTGTTCATGAGGTAAGTGATTTATTATTATAAATATTTTACTTTTATACTTTTATGTCTGTAGGCAAGACTCAGATGAATGAGCAATCATCAAGAAGTCATTTTTTTTTCACACTACGAATATTTGGTGTTCATGAGGTAAATGATTTATTATTATAAATATTTTACTTTTATACTTTCATGTCTGTAGGCAAGACTCAGATGAATGCGCATCATCAAGAAGTCTTTTGTTTTCACACTACGAATATTTGTGTTCATGGGTTAAATGATTTTTATTATAAATATTTTTATTTTATACTTTTATGTCTGTAAGGCACAAGCTCAGATGAATGGCAATCATCAAGAAGTCTTTTTGTTTTACACAGAATATTTGGTGTTCATGAGGTAAATGATTTATTATTATAAATATTTTACTTTTATACTTTTATGTCTGTAGGCAACTCAGATGAATGAGCAATCATCAAGAAGTCATTTTGTTTTCACACTACGAATATTTGGTGTTCATGTGGTAAAATTACTTTATTTACTTAGCTTGAGCAATTGAAGTCATTTGTTTTCACACTACGAATGGTGTTCATGTGGTAAAAACATTTACTTGCTTCTTGTAACCTCCACTAGAATGTTTAGATCCTCTCTTCTTTTTCTCAGATTTTGTATTATTGAAACTTATTTTTCTTAATTTCTATCTATGTACTAGAGCACTAAACAACAAGTACAAGGAGTTTTGAATCTTATTGATCTTGCTGGGAGTGGGCGTCTTCTAAGAGTGGAGCAACTGGGGACCGAATGAAAGAAACTCAAAAATTTTAGCCAAACTAATCTGATCTCTTTATCTTTTTATGTTTTTCTTAAGTAGTTTCAAAAATCAAACGTTTCTCTTTTGCAATTGCAAACAGGCCATTAATAAAAGTTTATCATCCCTGAGTGATTGTTATACTTGCATTAGCAAAGAAGGAAGGCCACATACCCTTTAGGAACTCAAAGCTTACTTGTCTTCTTCAGGTAAGTTATTTAGAGATTTACGAAGATTATCTAGATTCAATTTTTAGGGTATTCTTTAATTTCCTAGCTTCACTATGGATGACCTGGAGTGTCTCATTTTATAGAAGAAATTCACCCATCATCATTGAAAATGGTGAAGTAGAAAAATAAAAAAGCCTATGCCATTTAGTGTTGCTTCTATTTACAAAATAGATTTCACTTCTTTCAAGATATGGTGACATTTCTGTCTTCATTATCACATTTAGAGTCACTGAATGAGAATCACTAGTTGGTTTTATGATTCAAGTCCAGGTTGTAGGTTGAGATGAAAGTTGGAATTTAATTACTCACCTGATTTAGCAATTTCCCTGCGCAAAAGATTTTAGAAACCAATATAATCTGTCTTGAAAGATGAACTCCAAACTTTGTTTTAATGACACTCTTTTGGACCCAATTAATATAGGTGGATAGATTTTGGTTGAGCAAATATGTTGAAACAAAAAAAGTAGAAGCAAAGGAACATAGTATGGTTCCTCAATACTCTTTTCTTGATACTCTTCTTGTTGGATATGATCAATTGAGATGTTCTAATCTTTTAAAATCACTGGTTAACCGGCCTTTGTTTAGGTGGGGACTCAAAGACACTTATGTTTGTAAACATCTCTCCTAATCCTTCCTCAGTGGGTGAGCCACTTTGCTCACTCCGTTTCGTAGCCTGGGTAAAGGCTTGTGAGATTGGCAGCATCAAACCAACACGCGACCTTCAGATTCACGCAGCTGATCTTTTGACAGATCTTTGATAATATTCACGCGGCTGATCTTTTTTACTTACAAAAAAAAATGTTGTATAGTTAAAAAAAAGTATTGAGTTGATAATATTCAATATATGAAATTCTTTCTTTTTTTCTTCAGGCAAACAATAGTTCAAGCATATTTCTTGCACCTGTAGAGATTTAGTTTTTTTAATTGTCTTAAAGTAACTGACTATGAAACCAAAATAAGATCTCAGAAACTTGCTAACTTTACTGTCTTGCATTTATTTAGAAAAGGGGAAAAAAATATCATTTTAAGAGAAACTTGAAAATTAATTGTATAGCAATCTGCAATCTAATTTGTTTTTATAATACTTCAAATTGAGTACATTGGTTTTGTTTAAACCAGACCAGCAGATTATGCAGATTAAACAAATCACTGGAGTAAAACTGTTGTGTCTCAATAACATGATTCTGTCTGAGGCATATTTTTTTTCTTCTAACCTACCCATGAGTTGGCCTAGTGGTAAGGGCGATTAAGGGACTGTGTGGTGAGGCGCACGGTCTCGGGTTCGATTCCCCCTGGGATAAAACTAGTGATTTAAGTGGAGAGTTGTGGCGGTGGGTAGCTGCGCTAGCTCCCTACATGGGATTAGTCTCACCGAAGGTGGGGACCTGTTATAAAAAAAAAAAAAAAAAAAAAGATTTTTCTTATTTGTAGTATCTTTAAGCTGTCAACACATGGTTTTACAATTCTTAAGCAGCTCTAGTTTGTAGAGATTGAAGTTAAAATTGATTAGAGTATGTTATTTAGTAAACTACTATATGACTGCTATAGATCATAAATTTTTAACCTTTGAGATGTAGCCCTTCAGTAAACTATCTGTAGATCTTTTTCTTTTTCGTCTTGTGTCTAGTACATGTTGGCATTGATTATCATGACTCATGCAAACATTTTTTTCCAGTCGGATCATGGTCAATAATGGCTCTTACACTAGTAATTATCATTTTAATTAAAAAAAAAAAATCATGATGAAGCTGCAAATCATAAATTTCCTCTATTAATGTAATTAGTGCAGCAACAACATCCGATATAATGATCTCACTACCAAAAAAAAAAAAAGTCTTCCTATGAAAA
>JAJPGS010002472.1:0-63622 GCA_028654335.1 Alnus rubra | reverse complement strand
CAGGAGACGTAAACGAATCTCGTCCCTCCAAACCGGCAGTTGAACCGTCGCCGGTCACACGTCTGACAACCACAACGGCCCTCAAAAGACGAGCCGACGTCAAATCAAATTTAATGTGCTGCTGACGCACGTCGACAGATCGAAAGGACCACGGGGTTGACCGGTTGCAGTCCACCGGAAGATGAACGGTCTCGTTCGAATTTATTCTTCCAAAACCGGCAGCCAGAAAGCCCGGTGGCCCGCCAGGTGGGACAAGACACACCTTGAAAAATGAACCGGCGTCCAAATCATACTTGACACGCGGCTCACGGATTTCGAGGAAATTCGAAAGTTTGAAAATTTGGATTTGCGAGATGAAAGGAAAAAAGCGGAAATTCCGTAAAAAATGGCGTGCGAAGGCTCTCGGGTGGATAAGGTATGGACAAGGCAAAGCAACCGACAAAACAATACTTCCGAGATAGACAACCGACTCAAAGCGAAAGTATGTACGGAGAAGGGTCATTGATCGCTCTCGGTATTATACGCCCGACCCAAAACTCAAGATACATCAAAGTAAAGATCAATCAATTATTCCTAAATTCTCTCAAGTATAAAATTTACCTAAGAGAATTGGGGGGTAACTGTTGGGACAAATATTGACCTTCTTGGGTGTTGGGCCCAAACCCGGGAAGTAGGCCCACTTTGGTCCACCTGACCAGGCCCACTTTGGTCCACGCCGACCAGGCCCAAATATAAAAAAGAGCATAATTTACCCCGGGCCCATTGAGACCACTTGGGCCCAATTTGTCGCAACTGGCCTGAGTTGGCAACCCAAATGCTAGTTGGTATCCGCATGTGCATGCATCTCGGCAGTACCCGGAATCTAAGGGACACGATGCACGTCATGGAACCAATGATGCCACTGAGGTATACGGAACCCGGAATATTCGTTCATCCGGAACCACGTCTCCTCCAACCGCCTCGTGCACGAATCGTGAAGCTAATGGAACTGCTCCACAACCTCTATAAATACAAGAACCTCTTCAGATGCTAAGGTACATGCTAATCAGTCTCTTTGGGCATTATTCTGCACATTTATTCTCGGAACCATACACTCACTTAGGCATCGGAGCGGGGTTGTCGGAACCCCCGACGCAGCCTTATTTTTCAGGTGGACCAGGAACAACCAGGAGCAACTTAGACAAACATCTGATCGACACGTCACCTACCGGAAACTGTCTCAACATCTAGTGTGGGAGAAACAAACGAATTCTGTTAAGTTGTAAAACAAAATTATCTTAAAGAAAAAAAATTATCATTTTCTCATAGTAAAGAGACATTTAAATTATTTTTAATACGGTAGTTTGTAAATTAAACTAATCATTTTTCCTTCTTTTTGCAGCATCTTTTCCTACGATATGCACCGCATTCAAGTCATTTGAAATAGAAAAAAAGGTTTGTATAATTGTTGTGCACTAATTGCTCCTCTTTTAACTACGAGGACCTTGGTGCATGCGCTCCACTGCCGCTACTGATCCAACGTCACTTCTCTTTGGACTTGCCATCAATACCCAACTGTTACACTCGTGACTTCTCTTCAGATTCGGTATAAATGAACCAAGAGTAGGAGTATTTTTGTTAAAAAAAAAAAACCAAGTGAAAAAGACAAATGGTTAAATAGCCTGTACACCCCTGTACTTTACGACCTTTATTTTTTGCACCCTCAGTTTTATTTTTTACCAAATTTGATACCGGTGGTATATGAAAAGATGGAAATGGTACCTCCGTCTAATTTTTCGTCCAAAACTAACGTCCAGCCACGTCATCCTACAGGTGTTGGCGTGCATGCGCGACACCAGTCCCCATGATACACTTCAGCGCTGGCGTTGCTATCATTTTTCTTTATTATTATTAATGGTTTCTTTATATATATATAATAAAAAAAATTAAAAATAAAAAAAAAAATTCTGAGGGGTGACTCAGCCACCCCTTTGGGCCACATGGGAGTGGCTGGCCGAACCACCCCCAAGGGCCAAAATGGGAATGGGGGTGGCCGAAACCACCCCCATTTGGCTTGGGGGTGGCCGGCCGCCCCATGTGGCCTAAAGGGGTGGCTCGGCCACCCCAACAATTTTTTTTTTAAAAAAAATATTTAAAATATATATATATGATACAAATATATTGATTTTATTTTATTTTATTTTTTGACATATCCGCACAAGAAGAGGAGGGGGGATTCAAACTAGTAACCTCCATTTCATGTGGCGTGGTCTCCAGCCGATTGAGCTATTAATTGGAAACAAAAATATATTAATTGTGTACAAAGTACCATGTGTGATATATGTATAAAAACAATGTACCATTTCTGGTAATTATTTAAATTACAGGGGGCACATCATGAAATATATAAAACCACATGGGTATACATTGGGAAAAAAAAATGTGTTTAAGTAACAAACATTTGGTCATTTTTTGGGTTATATCAATTGGCCACGCAGATTATTTTGTGTTTCCAATTGTTACACAGGATTAATAGCATTTTTTTATTTTTTTTATTTTATGAAGGGTTCAATTCTTGTCAACATATTATTTTGATACACGACAGGCATATAGGTTACTTTTGGTTCAAAACAGGCATACCAAATATTGTTTGTGTACAAAGTACTATTTGAGGTATAATTACAAAACAAAGTATTATTTTCGGTACTTATTAAAATCACATGGGGCACATCATGAAATTTATAAAACTATAGGGGTATCTATTGGAAAAAAAAAAAGTGGTTCTTAATTTTAAGGCTTTCTTTTTAAAAAAAAATAAAATTATGGGAAAATATATAGGGGTGGGTCAGCCACCTCCATTTGGCTTGGAGGTGGGTCAGCCACCCCCATTAGGCCTGGGGGTGGCCAAACCACCCCCATAATTTTTTTTCCTTAAAATTAAGAACCATAATTTTTTTTTTACAATAGATACCCCTGTAGTTTTATAAATTTCACGATGTGCCCATGTAGTTTTAATAAGTATCGAAAATAATACTTTGTTTTTGTAATTATATCACAAATGGTACTTTGTACACAAATAATATTTGATGTGCCTGTTTTGAACCAAAAGTAACCTATATGTCTGTCTTGTATCAAAATAATATGTTGACAAGAATTGAACCCTTCATAAAATAAAAAAAGAAAAAAATGTTATCAGTCCTGTGTAACAATTGGAAACACAAAATAATCTGCGTGGCTAATTGATATAACCCAAAAAATGACCAAATGTTTGTTACTTAAACACAATTTTTTTTCCCAATGTATACTCCTGTGGTTTTATATATTTCATGATATGCCCCCTGTAGTTTAAATAATTACCAGAAATAGTACCTTGTTTTTATAAATATATCACACATGGTACTTTGTACACAATTAATATATTTTGTTTTCAAGTAATAGCTCAATCGGCTGGAGACTACGCCACATGAAATGGAGGTTACTAGTTTGAATCCCCCATTCTCTTATTGTGCGGATATGTCAAAAAATAAAATAAAATAAAATCAATATATTTTGTACCATATATATATTATTTTAAATATTTTTTTTAAAAAAAGAAAAAAAAAACAAAATTGTTGGGGTGGCCGAACCACCCCCGTGGCCCATGGGGGTGGTTCGGCCACCCCCAGGCCTAATCGGGGTGGTTTCGGCCACCCCTATTTTGGCCAAAGGGGTGGCTGAGTCACCCCCAGAATTTATATATATATATATATATATATATATATAAATCATTAAAATAATAATAAAGAAAAATAATAGTCACGTCAGTGTTGAAGTGTATCACGGGGACTGGTGTCGCGTATGTACGCCGACACCTGTAGGATGACGTGGCTGAACATTAGTTTTGGACGAAAAATTAGACGGAAGTACCATTTCCGTCTTTTCATATACCACCGATATCAAATTTGTCAAAAAGTGAAATTGACGGGACAAAAAATAAATATCGTAAAGTAAGTGGGACAAATAGGTATTTAACCGATAGACAAAAATTACAAACCCATGTGAATACCAAGAGGCACATTTGCTTTTAGCAGCATCTTTCCCTGCAATACGCCAAGGGTAATACTTCAGTGAAGCAAAATTTCTGAAAATCATCCAGAAATTTTGCTTTCACGCCATTTGAATTGTGAGGACCTTGATGCATGCGCAGCGTCACTTCTCTGGGACTTGCCGTCAATTTGCCCAGGTGTACGTTACACTCCGTGACTTCTATTCAGATTCGCCATTGTTTTAAAGTTTTTAATGTTTTTATTTTTTAAAAAAGTTTTATTAATTTTAATTTTTAATTATTTTTTAAAGATTTTTATTTTTTATTTTTTATTTTTTTATTTTTTTATTTTTTTATATTGTGCCACGTGTTAACCTTCGGGGGTTGACAAGTGGCAAACCGTTAAATATTGGACGGAAAAATAGACGGAGGTACCAAGTCCGTCATTTCCCAAAACCTATGTACTATCTGCGATACGAATTGAAATTCAGGTACCAAAAAACAAAGTTTCCAAACTTAGATACTATAAGGGTATTTAACCCAAAAAATATTAAACCTAACATGGGTCAGAATTTTTCTTCTGATTTAAAGAACCAAAAAAACAATATTATAATTCTTTAATAATAGTTACTTTGGCTATTATTGCTAGAAATACTCTTATATTTATACGAGAAGAAAAAATTATATTTTGCCAATTTTACTGGAGATTAAAAATGAAGCCATTTGACTATTATGTTGGAAAGCTTTAAAAAAGTAATTAGCTATAAGTCTAAGGAAAATAATTTTTCTACATTACATTATCCTATATTAACTCTACACCAAGACACATAGGGTGTGAGACCCATGCATGTGGATCTTATATACATAAATCTCACACCCTATGTGTCTTGATGTAAAGTTGATATAGGGTAATGTGATGTAAAAATAACACGTCTCTAAGTCTAATAATCTGTAACACTTAAAAAGTTTTTTTTTTTGAAAATATAAACCTTAAAAAGTTAAAAAGCCATTTCCCTGTTTTATATATATATATGAATTACAGCTTAAAAGCCAAACCCATCCTGGCAAGTAAACTTAATTGGCTTTATTACACTCAACGCCTACTTGCTTGTCTCCAAGCTAATTGGTACACAACAGTTGTGTAATTGTTGTGCACTTTTGTAGATATATGGGGTACCATATGGGTCTCACTTCATGTATCTATAAACCTGTACAACAGTTGCACATGAATCTTTTCTTTGTTTCCAAACCCGCATTTCCCTTTCCCACTTTTTCACTGACACGCTCTTTTTTTTTTTTTTGAAGGAAAGTTAAACTTTCATTGATAAAAACAACATTACAACAGCAATCACCATGCATATAGGTGAAAATCAACCACCCTAAAGGTGTACATCCAAACAAGAGTCTAAAAGACTCAACCAAATACAGATAGTTGCTACTAAAAAATCCAGCCAACATAATGGTGCCTCTGCGTTGACATAAACCGATGACAAGATTAATACAAGGGCATAGCAAACTGTCAGAAGAAACACAATACAAGAAAACACCCAAAACAAAAGCTGCCGTCGAAAGAAAACATCATCGGAGACGGCGCGTGTAGCACACTCGCCGCCACCAGAAGATCCCCTGCAGTAGCCAATCACCAGAAACTCTCGGGCGCCACAAAATACGGCAAAGGAGATGGGGCGTGGCCATCACGCGCGGCCCAAGGTATGAGGAACACCCTGGCGCGTGATGACCATGCGCTTACACGCTTGTTTGCATTTAATGCTACCTCACAACAAGCCATCCTTGGTCGGCACATCCTCATTTTGAATCTCCAATATCGATATGAAAAACATGAACCCAAAACCACTCAACCCCTTCTCTCTTGCTCATCTTCATATGAAGTTGGGGAAGATGTTATAATTTCCATCTCAGGAATGGGTGGTTTTGAGAAAAAAATACACATGTTAAGAAATGATTGTGTTATAGAATTTTTGTTTGAATAGTAGTAAGAAATGATTGATACGATATAAAGTATTAAAAAGTTTGAAATTGTTTTATATAAAAGTGAAAAAAAAAAATTATTTTGTAGTGGGTTTTTTTAATTTGATTAGTAATAAAAAATTATTGATGTGATATAAAAAGAAAAAATGTTAGAATGTTTTGGATTTGACTTTTTTTAGAGAAGTGAAAAAAGAAAAAAGAAAAAAAAAGAGTGGGATATGAGAAATGGTTGCCAAACATGCTCAATGTGTTGCTGCTAATAATCTGGCAGGAAATTCGAGAGCTTCTAAAACAAATGCCAAAGTCCTCAGTGTATTTAATATGATGAATTTTGGGTTGGAATAAAATACTTGAACTACATACATCATATTCTCATTACTTATGTGATAACTTTCTTGTTATGACCAATTTAGAGAAAACATGGGACAACGGGAGGAAAGGGAGACAACTGGACCCTTTCTTCCTTATCCAATGTGTGAAGACCAAGGTATCGTCAGGCAAGAGATCCCCTAGGGAGACTAGAAGTATGGTGGATGCGTCAAAGTGCAACATGCTCAAAGAAGTAAGGGAGATGGTGAAAGCTAGAAAAGATCTCTTACTTGTCCAGATCAACCAGTTCAGGCTTTCGTCAATTCCCTATAGCACAGGCACATCATCCCATCCGAGGGCTCGAGCTGTAAATTTGCTCAATGAGTTCTTGAACTAGTTTGGAGACGATGTATATATGACAGCAGTAATTGTCTTGACATATTGTTAGAACAGTTTTGATGCGTCAGAGGGGGGGAGTCTCCCGACGTCCCCTCTCCGATGCCTAAGTTAGTAGGTCATTTTGAAGAGTATTGAGAGTCGAGAGTTTAATATATTTTTAATATATCTTCAGAGTGTCTTTTGTACTTGAGGTAGCAGCCTATTTATAAGCACATAATTCTCAACCGCATTGTTCCACCTTCATGTCATGGCTGAGTGGAATCCTTAGTGGGATAAGATAGAGGTTGAGTGGGAGAGTGTGACAATTACTCCTCATGGGATAATGTATTTATTCCATGTGTTCCAAACATAGCCTTCAAAGTGTTATAAGACTCTGTTAAGCCTTAGTGACTGAGGGGTCAAGTTGGGCCAGCAATATCAACTGGGCCTTGGTTCGAGTATAGGCCCATTTACCTAGGCTAGGGGATGATAATTTCCCTAACACATATGAACAACTCCGATGAGCATTTGGCTATTAAATGGCAGATCGATCTTCCAACTCTTTGGCTCTAAAGTTGGCCAAGCTAGACTTTCCAAGATACAATGGAACAGAAGGACCCACGATTGTACCAACTCTTCGAGGACAGTACTGATGGTGTAGTTTTATGGCACCATCTAAAGCATAACGTGAATGTAAGCTATGGTCCAACATCCTCTAAAAAAAAAAAAAAAAAAAAAACTATGGTTCAACATTGTTTGAAGATCATTTTGGGGATTTATTTAAACTCGTGCAATTGGGTTATGTACGGAACTATCAACTACAGTTTGAGACTCCTTGGTCGTAATTTATCTCATGCTCACCAATTGGGTTGTTTAATTAGCGGCCTTCGCATGTTAAAAAAAAATAAAAAAATTAGCGGCCTTCAAGTGTTAATTTACACTTATGTCCAAGCATCACGCCCGATCACCATCAATGAGCCCTCGGATTTGCGAGATTATAAAGAAAAAAAAAAAATCAACTAATAGTGCATGTGGATTAATATGGATGAGATAAGCATTACAATCGGGAAATTGGCAAGACGATCGATGCAATATTGATTCGGCCAAGTGATAGGAACCTCCATATTAGTTATTGCCAATTGATAATTATAAACAAATTAAACATAAATAAATAAAACGATTTTCTCTGTAATTAAATACTGTATTGATTTAAAAATTATATAAGTATTTAAGCTTTACCATAACGTACAACTCCCAAGACATAATTAATATCCATTCCCAATCCCCTTGATCTCCAGTAATCGTTCAATGACTCCGGTAAAATTCTCGTCCCTGCACAATAAGCTAACCCTAACAAATTTCGGATCGGCTCCAAAAGACTTCCCGCCTCTTCCAACGATATCAAAAAAAGAAAAAGAAGAAGAAGAAGAGAAACTCATATGTTTCTCGACCAGAAGAGAAGAAGAGAAGAGAAAAGAAGAGGAGGAAGAGAAGAGAAGAAGCAGGGAAGGGAAAAGAAAAGGAGAGAGAAAAAGAGGAGGCATTCGTGAAGTGACGAGCTGTGAACATTCTAAAAATAAAAAAATAAAAAATAAAAAACGAAAAATAGGCTAACTAACGGAGAAGTCACCTTATTTTTTCATGTAAATCTCAGTGATATGCGGTACTTTTTTCTACCGCATAGTAGCGGATCCAACCCAAAACTACTGGACTTCCTCTCTCTTTCTCACCTCCACATGAAATTGGGGAAAATGTTATAATTTTCATCTTAAGAATGTGAGGTTTTGGAAAAAAAATTCACAGTTATATATTTGACTACTATCAAGTTTTTTTCCAATACAAAAGAAGAGGTTAATCGACTATTTTCGTTATAGAAAGAACTATGAATAGAGCATATTCAGTTCATTCTATAACTAATAAAGTATTGAGAAAAATGATAACTAAATCAATACGATATTCACCTGTATTCCAATCTCTCTCTCCATTTTCATTGCATCCTGAAACTTCTTTGCATTGTTGTTTTTTTTTTTAAAAAAAAAATGATAAATTGCTTTATTTTTTGTTGCTTTGCTTTCATAAATTTTGTAATTTTTTGCTAGAATATTAAACTAGTACAACACTTTTATAGTGTACCTCAAAGAATGTGTGGAAATTCAATATTTTTCTCTTCCGATGAGTGTTGGCAAATACATAATAGAAAAAGAATGAAACAAATATTTAAATTTAAGTAGAAAGTATAATAAAGAATTAGTTGGAAATAATATAAAAAAAAACAGTAGTTAAAGTAGAGAGTTATATTTTTTCAATAGTTATTTTGGCTATTATTGTTAGAGATGCTCTTACGTACTTTAGATTATTATTTTATTTATTATTATTTTTTTTTTTTTAAGATCTGAGCATTTCATTGATAAACGATCACGAATATAAAAACTCTTACATCATAAAGCATAAAAGCTATGCAAAAGCATAGTCACATACTATGAAATTATATAGTCATAGATACAAACAAAATTCTTATAATAAAGTGATATCTATGACTTTAATCTTCTGTTAACCCATGTACAAAAGTAATTAAAGAGTAAATTTGCTCAAATCAGATTAAATCTAAGACATAGTTAGCCAAATATCCTAAAAAAAATATTTAAACCGACCGGGAGAGATAATCTTTCATACCAAACTATCTAGGCCATGAGAAATAGCACATCTTACCTAACTAACATTCATCCCATAGATCGCTCATAATGACAGATTTAAAGAAAACAAAACTCTTATTCAAAGCAAAAACACAACCAACAAATAGCAGTAGCGGCTAGGGAGGAGATGAACGGCATAACACAAAGTTAGATGGATGGATGTATAGCAGAGATGCCAAAATTGTTGATTTAGTCGAAGAACACTTATAAACAAAAGAAAAAACCTGAATGAGAAAAGGATAGTAGGAGCGAGGAGTAAAAAGAGAAAGAGAAAGGAGAAGGGAGAAGATCTACTCCCTCCTCCTCTCTTAAATTTGTTCTTTTTTTTTTAGGGATAAAGTCTAATGCTAACTTCTCCTCTTGTCTAGAGAAACCCTTAGGTTGCAATACATTTAGAGATGCTCTTACTATTTACATTAAAAGGAAAAATTTTATTTTATCTGTTCTATTAAAAAAAATAATATGAAGCCATTTAACTATTATATCGGCTAAGAGTATTCACAATAACTTCCCAACCACTTTTCCTATATTTAAGGAACAAAACCATTTTTTTTCCCTTAAAAAAAAAAAAAACACTCTACAGCAGCTTTCCTTATTTTTTTCCCATATCATTAAAATATTATTTTTTTACTTTTTCTTTAACTAAAAGTAGGAAAAAGAAGATAAAGTAGGAGAGATAATCGCCTCATTTAATAACTCCCCTCCCCTCCCCTCCCCTTATGGGGGAATTTTTTTGTTGAGCGAAGAAAAAGGTGATTGATGTGATATAAAATATAAATAATTTATATAAAAAAGTGGAAAAATTTTGTATTGTAGTGAGTTTTTTTTTTATTTAAATAATAATAAAAAATTGTTGATGTGATATAAAAAGTAAAAAATGTTAAGAATGTTTTGAAGTTGATGTTTTTTGGGAATGTGAAAATAGGGGGAGGGGAAGAGGGTTATTAAACAGGGCCAATGTATTTTTTTACCTCTACTTTAGTAAAAAGTAGAAAAGATAAATAAAGTATGAGAGATATAATATATTTTGTAAATAAACAATTAAATGAAAAGTAAATAATGTTTTCCAATGCATTGTGAAGCATTATTTACTTCCCAGGAATATAAAAATTTTAAGAAAGTTGCTATGAAGAGGTTTTTGTAACTTTCTTAAAAATTTCTTTAAAACTTAGAAAACAGACCATTTTAAAGAAGCTGCTGCAAACGCTCTCGGTTCTAAAAAAATATTAGCTAAAACACTAAAAAGTCGATTTCATATATCTCTGCAAATCTCTTCTTATGTGTCATAATTTTTTTCATTTTATAAGAAAATATTTCTCAATTTTTGCTTTTGCATTGAGTGGTCATATGAGAGCATCTCCAACAGAGTTGCTACTTTAACCAAAATAGTCAAATTTAACTATTTTTACACTTTTTCTCTCCAGCAGAATAGGCTTTCTAACTTCTTTTTTCCTAACAGTATAACAGTGAATAGCCAATGTTGGCTATTATTGTTCACACAAGTTAAATTTTTTTATTAATATTTTCTATCCCCCCTCTCTCTCTCTCTCTCTCTCTCTCTCTCTCTCCCCTTCCTCCAACCAAACAAAACAAACTTCTAAAATCAACAACAATGGCAGCAATGAGGGTGCGAATCGAATTTTCAGGAGGACATAGCTCTGGAGCTCTCTCGGGAGGTAGTAATGGGTCAGGGATCGGATGAGAACAGCAGTGGCGGCTGCTGAGGATGCTATAGGGATCGCCGTTTGGGTGGAGGGGGGTTGGAGTTTTTGGAGGAACATTTTTTTTTTCTTTCTTTATGTTTGGTCATGATTTTCTTGCAACGATTTTGGAAAATGGGGTGGTGGCCGGTGGGTTTTGTAGTCGATCAGTCTGAGCAAGAAGAACTATGGTCTGGTCATGGTGGCTAGTAGCCTGTGTAGAGGAAGAAGTCGTCGTTTTTTATTCTGTTGTGGGTTCTTCTTCTTTTTTTTCATTTTGTGTCTTCTTCATCATGTGGGCTCTGTTGCAATGGAGGTTAGAGATGGAGACGGAAGAGAGAATGGAAGAAAATAAAAAAGAATAAAAAAATATTGAAAAATATTATTTAAATAAAATGAAGAGTAAAATAGAGAGTATTGTCAAAGTGTTTTTAAGAAAGTAAGTAAGTAAAGTAAATATTGATATTATTTGAGTAGCTATTTTAACTTCAACAGAGAGTAGCAAGCAAGCTGATGTCTTGGTTGGAAATTTTAGTGAACAGTTACCAGACGTAACAAAAAATAATCCATTTATTTAAAATGAAACCCAAATACAAGTGTACTTAATTTTATTTTAATAAATATGTCAAAGCATTTGTGTGGGTAATAAATCATCATGACTAATAAAGCAGTCTGTCAGCTAGCCTATTTCGGCTATCATTCAAAGGGTACGAAGGAAGGAAGAAGATGAAGGAAGTTGAAAGAGCACTACATCAACTGCTTTATATTGGTTTTCTTTTTTACATTTAAATTTTTTTTTAAAAAAAAATATTAAAAAATCTCTTACAACTGCTCTATATTTAAAGAAAGGAGTTGTGACTAAATAGTAATTTTCATATGTCTAGTATTCATTCCCTACATATTATTTTAATAAAAAAAAATATATTTAATTGATATAAAGAAGAGAAAAAAAATAAAAAAGAGAAAGAAAAAATAAAATAAGAGTAAAAAATGTATTTAATTAATATAGAAAAAAGTATAAAAATTTATTGTGAGGTATTTTTTTTTATAAAAATGTAAAAAGTAATTTTATTTTTTAAATATAAAGAAAATAGTTAAAAATCAACTGCTAATGCCCTAAAGGAATCGAAGGGAAGATGGAAAGCGACGAAAATAGTCTGATCCAGCGTCACTTGTCTTGCAATGTCCCATCAATGCTCAGCTGTGCATTTTCCATTGCAATTAATTTTTTAATTTTTTTTTATATGAATTATCCTGGAAAGTAAACTTGCGCTTTATTCAACTCAACGCCTACCTGCTTGTCCCCAGACCCGCATTTCCCTTTCCCACTTTTTCACTTACACGCTTGTTTGCATTTGATGCTCCTTGACAACAAGCCATCCTTGGTCGGCACATCCTCAATTTTGAACCTCCAATATCGATATGAAAAACATGAACTCAAAACCACTCAACCCTTTCTCTCTTTCTCATCTTCACATGAAGTCGGAAAAGATGCTATCATTTCCATCTCAAGAATGGGAGATTTTGGGAAAAAAAAATCACTGGTAGAGGACTTCCACCAAATGGAAAATATATGGATGCTATTGGGTGCGTGTCATTGGCAATATTTTTAGAAGAACCTGTGGAGGTTGGAACGGTATCTCCGACACTGCAATTGTCGAGTTTCTGGATTGATCAACTTGATTGCCCTTCTAGTTTGAGATATCTATATCTAACAAGTAGCGCTATTGTCGGCCTTCCTGCATGGTTTAATAGATTTGTTGGATTGATGGACCTTCACCTGGAAGATTGCAAGAAACTTATGCTCCGTTTGTTTTAACGTAAAATGGTTTCCGTCGTAAAATGATTTCAGGGAAGTCATTTTTTTGGAAAATATTTTTCGCCGAAAGCATTTTTCGGTGTTTGGCGCGTACGAAAAATCACAAATATTTTTAATATCTTTATTCAATCATATTAACCTATAAAAATTAATTTTTATTCAAAATATATAAATATTAATATAAAATAATATAAAAATTACCGAAGACGAGATTCCGTCATTGACTGATCGGATTCCGGCAACTTTTATCGGATTCCGCCATTCCGGCTACTATAGCCATAATTCAAGATAAAGGCCGGAATCCGAACAGTTTCGCCGGAATTTGCGTTGGCCGGATTCCGGCCAAAATTACCGGATTCCGGCATACTGGCCGGAATCTGCCAGAACCGCTGGAATCCGGCCGTTCTGGCCAGATCCGGCCGGAATACGGTCGCTAGAATCTGGGGTTACCGAATTCTGTCGCCGGATTCCGGCAATATTGACCGGATACTGTTGGATTTCGGTACTAGCAAGATTTCAATGATGGTTGACTGCTTGAAGTGAAGGTCGACTGTGTCGTTTAATAGGGGTCGAATGCGTCTGGCGTCTTCGGAAAATGATTTACGCTTTTAAAAAGAAATTTACTAAGCATTTTTTGTCAAACAGAAATCATTTTCCGGTTGACTATTTTTTTCGCCCCTACCAAACACCGGAAAATGCCCAAATCATTTTCCAGAAATCATTTTACGCCAGAACAAACAGAGCATTAGAGAAATTTCAGAACTTCCACCAAATATAATAAAG
This sequence comes from Alnus rubra, assembly GCA_028654335.1. Taxonomy (NCBI): domain Eukaryota; kingdom Viridiplantae; phylum Streptophyta; class Magnoliopsida; order Fagales; family Betulaceae; genus Alnus; species Alnus rubra. The sequence continues at coordinate 49,948 of JAJPGS010002472.1, read as the reverse complement.
GTATATGCGCGTCGATGCAGTTCATTGGAAAGATTTCAATTTAATAAAATATACAAGTTACCAATGCTTCAATGGAGTGACTTGTCTGCTTGTCATGAACTGCGTCAGAATGTAGGGAATGATGTGCGAATTCGATTATTGACTGAGGTCTTGTCAAGAAACAAGTCCTATTTCTTAGGACCCGTGAGATGCGAAAAATTAAAAAGATAGTGAAAAATTAATCTAACCACAAATGACACTAAGATTTAAGTGGTTCCCTCAAATTGAGGTACATCCACTGTAGGAGACGCAGAGAAAATTAACTATTAAAGATAATTACAGGGAGAAAACACTCAAAGCCCAAAGTCCCAATACACCCAGATTTCACTCACTTGTGTATTACTGTACGACACATCAAGAAGAGAAAACCTCTTTTCCTTTTACTTTGTACCGCACACCAAGAAGGATAAACTTCCTTCTTTTCTTCTTTCTTTTTCTTTTTACTTTGAGATTCTTTGGATTTCCACACTTTACTAATGGCCATATACTACCTATTTATAGGAAGCAAAACTTAACAAAGAAGCAAGCACAACTTCTTCTACAAGTAAGCTCCATGTCACTTTCTTCTTGTAGAAGTAAACTTCTACTACAAGTCAAGCCATGTGCACCAAGTAACATCATCAACTTCTTCAACAATATCTTCTCAAAGTTATTTATCCTATCAGTAAAGAACCTTACTTATCCTATAAGTTATTTCATCATCTTATCTTATCCAACAAGATGCTTCACCAAAGCTTGTTAAATGCAAGTCAATCTTAACAGCTCTCTCTCTCTCTCTCTCTCTCTCTCTCTCACACACACACACACACACACACACGAAAAAAAAAATACATTTTATATCCCAAAGTTGCATCGCTTGTTTGATTTTGCTTACAATGTTTAAAAATTGGCATTGTCCTTCCACTAACTTTCTAAAATTGTCATTATGTAACCCATCTGCTGACAATTTTCATCTTATCTGACGGAATAAGTTTCACATGTGCCGTGCGTGAGTTTTTAGGGGCAAATGTCACAAAATTACCCTCACACACACATTTTTACTAGGAAAAATGGTGGCATTTTGAACTTTTTCATCTCCTAAAAATCTATATGTGGTGCACATGAGCTTCTTCTGTGAGAGAAGACAAAATTGTAAACAGATCGGTTACATTGAAAATTTCATAAACTTAGTGAGGGACATTGCTAATTTTTAAACATTCGAGTCAAAACAAAAAATAATTATATATATATATATATCTGCCTTGATTTGTAGGTTGTCACTGAATTTTTCATATATGTGTAACAGGGATGTCCTAGGGACCATCGATTTGGCTGTATATATCCGGGAAATAAGATTCCAGATTGGTTCAACTATTGTAATGATGTTTTATATAATAATTCATATGAAACAGATATTAATGCGCCTGAACATTTGGTTGGGGAGATTACAAGAGTTGCTTTCTCTGCTGTTATTGGAATGGAGGATGGGCAAGATGGAGATTCTTTTCAAATTGTTGTTGAAGTCATCAATAATGGTGTAACCTATAGGCTCGGAGGTAATGAACGCTTAGATCATGTATGGTTGCATTACAATGTTCAAGGATCTTTTAAGCTAAAAGGGGATAATCTTCATGTTAAATTTAAATGCGAGGATAAATATTCTAAACCTTCTAACTTAGTGTTCTTTAAAAGTTGCGGATTTCATCTGGTACGTATATATGTATGAAGAGAAAGCGATAGATTTAAACCAGCCACCTTCTTTTTACTATTTTCTCTGAGGACCCCATAATGCTTGTTCATTTGGTTTTGTGTTAACTTTCATTTTCTCCTGGTTTGGAGACAATCATCCCATTTTTCGGATCTATGGTGCAAGTGGCAATTGGGGTACTTATGAGGCATCCAACTATTTGCGATAGAGTCACTAGCTTGGGTTATAATAATGTAAGTGTTAAGTTTCACCTATTTATTTAGAGTACTTCTATTTTGTAATTAAGTTGTGAATTTACTTATTTTTCATTAGAAGTGAATTTTGGCTACAAGGAAAAGAGGAGGGGAGATCCAAAGCCAATTTTGCTTCTATAGTTTTTTGCTTTATCATTTTATAGCTAGACATATTGCAGGATGTCATTCTTCTTTGGGTTTGTGTGTTTTGCAGGATGTGGGTAATCTGGGAGGCAAGTCACATGCTGCAACTTCCACTTCAGATGTCATGTTGGTGCTTTTACTCTCCATATATATAGCCTCTCTTTATAATTCTTTTTCTGTAAAGTATTAATTAAGGTCAAATTGCCCAAACGATTATAATTAAATTGTGTGGCAAGGAACTGACTTGTGATTCTTGATTAAATGTTTAGCAACTCTACATAGTTTCTATCTATCATGTAGTAAGCCACCTTTATAATGGGACTCAAATTACAATTGATAATGGGTACACCTCTCTGATTTTGTTTTATTTATGTAACTACATATTATGCTAAGGCACTTCTTAACCATGGACATACTCTTTCTTAAGATTGGAATTGTCCTGATTCAAAGATTTGGTCTAATGCAATTTTACTTAATGGTTTCTTGGATGAATTAAACTTTAGTTAATTATGAGATAATGGATACTTTGAGTTACGTGTTGGTTACATGCATGATGTATTTTCCATTCAAGTTAATAGAGAATAATGGCAGAGGGACAAAAGGAAAATACTTGGTAGTTTGAATGGTTCGATTGTAACCTTTTAAAGCTTAAGGGTGATTACAAATAAGTGTCAATTCTATCCTCAGGGAGATAATTATAGTTTTTCCTTTCTCAAGATAAACATGTTTATGGTGCGATTTCGTAGTAAAAGAAAGTGCGATTTTAAATCAAATCGCATAAAATAAATCATTTGGAAATTACGATTTTAAAAAGCAGAAAACTGTCTTTTCAAATTGCAGGCTAGGGGGTACTTTTTGAAAACACATAAATTTAAATGTTAAACTGCGATTTGGCCAAATACTTAACTGTATTTTGAAAAGTCACATTTTCAAATCGCACATTTTAAAATCGCAAAGTCAAACGAACCATTAGTATTTGTTTATTTGAAACACAACCAAACAATTTTCTTTAGTGAACGTCAAAGATCGAAGACATTTCCTCAAATGTAAACCCCACCAAAAAAAAAAGAAAAGAAAAACTTTACCCAACGTACTCTTAATTACTTTTAGTAGACCTCCGTTACCGTTAGGAAAGCTTCCAGGCTTTACCACCTTTCATACTGAATTTCTTAAGCCTTCCAAAGAACATAACAAGGATGAGAATCATTTTTCCCTTGGTACTCCATCTTCCAGCGAATCCGTACTCTTTGTCTGTACATGAGCTATCTGGATTAAGTAGTCGTAGGCGTTCGCAGCTGTACCCAATTGTTAACCCAACATTCCCGTATGCACTATAAATTATATATCATAATTAGTATTCTTTCTGTATTCAGAGAATTATATATATATAGTAAAGAAATTAAGGGAGGAAAAAGCTCACCTTATCACTTCGATGGTGATATTCAGCACGTTGAAGTTGAGGGGATCTTGCTTCATGTTATCTCTCTCTATTATACATATTACAATAACGAACACGACTAAATAGGAGAGTTGTGAGAGCATCAGATTCTCCATCAAAGTCTTCCTTCGACTTTGGCTTTCTTTCACCTTTTCTGAAATCTGGTCATCATCTTTCGTCGGAAGGAATGTAGTATATGCCGGGAGATACCTATAACAAAAAAGTAATTAAACAAAGTTTCCCGGCCCTAATATTGAAGTTTCAAGAAAGAAGGGTAACTTTACAATTTTCTATTCTTGAGCAAAAAGTTACATATCTTCTTTTGAAAAAAAGGCAAAGAAGAGTATATATATCTGGATGCTCATACTACAATAATTGTGCGTTCATTCGGTCAAGTAATGTTAAAAGAAAGACCGATATAACTTTAAAAATTACAATTAAATCAAAATGTTAATCATTAGTGCAAGGTTGGCTACTGTGGAATTTATGCGAAGGGTTTGTATTCAGAGTTCAATAATTCTAGTAGAGAATATATCAAAATGATTGGAATAGGAATATAGAGGATCTATCTTTACGACTGCTTTTAGATATTTTTTTTGTAGTTGAAATAAGTGCTAATTTAAGGGTTGATTAGTAGTGATACATCAACAAAGTTTGATAACAATATAGTATATAGTATTTTTTTATTTAAAATTTTAAATAACGTGACAGTATATTCACCATGTGACAACATAGAGAAATGATATACACCATATTTTTATCCTACTTTACTGACATAGTACTGCAAATCAATCCTTAATTGAATCGGTCATTGTTAGCAAAAAAAAAAAGAAGGCTAATTGACTATATAATATCAACAAAATGAGATAAAAGTGTGGTATATAGCTTTACTCGAGAACATATATACCATTAAATTTATGAAAATTTAATGTAAACTATAAAATAGATCCTCATAATTTGAGGACACCAGTCCCCAGAGAAATTAAGTGTAACATTTTGTTTATTTGGTCTGCCAAGGAATCATAGAAAGGAAAGAACAGCATGAGGAACATTAATTAACAAGCATTCATTCTAGGTTATGAATTTAATCACCTCCTACTCGTATCATCGAGTGACGAGTGTAAAATGATTCAATTAGGAAAAAGTAAGTCAGGTGGATTTCTCGACGTGGCAACTGGCATTTGGATTAGCCTATCAAATTTCAGTCAAATCTTATGGAGTTGACTAGCCCGCTCAACCTTTCATAAACTAACGAGAAATATATACCAGAGCATTTACTGCTGACTTAAGGCATTTTAAAACCTTGCCACATAGACAAGGTGATAAAAAATTGTATATTTAGGTGGTAGTGAATCATTACTTTTTTTTTAACTAGGAAAAAAACTACGGCTTGAAACTAGTTTTCTCTATTCCTCTTTTCCATCTTTTGTGCCAAGTTAACACAAGAATCCAAAAGGGACCGCAATAAATGCTCTAGCATTTCTCTAAACCATCCGTGCAATTCCAACAACATTTACTTATCAAATAAAAAAAAATGGTTGTCTTAGAAGTATTATAATTTATATATATATTAAAAAAAATTGATGCGATTATTCATGTATCATTTAGTAAATGACCTACTAAACAATTAAATTTATTAATTAATTTTTTATTACTATTAAAATGCTACCACATGAATTTGTAAAAAAATTATAATAAAAAGTTGAGAACTACAATTTGTTAAACAGATATTCGACTGTCATATATATAATTAGAATAATGTGACAATAAAAATTAGCTCATAATTTTTTCTTTTAAGTCCTCGTTAATTCAAATGCTACATCATTCTAGTTTTAGGACAGTAGTAATTAATATATCAATATACTAAATAGATTTGATGTTTGAAATAAATAACTAGGGAAAACTTCACTCATCATCTTTGATCTTTCATCACTTTTGTAATCATACTCGTAAACTTTAAAAAATGTTAATTTAATATATCAATCATTGAATTTTTTTTTTTTAATTTCACCAATCCATTAGAATTTTCTGTTAAATCCTAACCGAATGGTGTCAAAATTGATCATAAAATACTCACCCCATTTTTTTAGGAAAAAAATAAAAATTACAAGGATTTATGCATTAGCTAGGATTTAACGGAATTTGCAAAAATTCATTCGCATGAATCTTTGAAATTTATATATATATATATGGGTGTTTTAAAATTTTTGACAAGATTTAATAGAAATTTCTAACCGAGGGGTGTAATTGAAAAAAATTGAAAGATAATTTAACGCTTTTTAAAATTTAAGAGTATAATCGTAAGAAGAATGAAAAATCAAGTATGGTAACTGAAGTTTTCTCAATTAACTATTAAGTAACCTCCAAAGAGAATGCAAGACTCACATCATTAGGACGTAAAGCACCAGAATTGCTGAAGATATGTTGGAGATATCAACGACAGATTCACCGGCATGCCGCGAGTTTACACTTTGAAACAACGAGCAGACGAGTTTCTGATAGGAATTCAGGCCATCCATGGCTCCAGAACTCCAGTATTCCATAGAGCAAAATAGTATAAACTGTATCAATATGAAGCCCAAAACAGTCACAACAAGACGAGCAGCATGAGGAAAAGGGAGCAAATGGCTGTAGCCCATATCTCTGTAATTCTTCAGTATGTAACCGAATTCCGGCCGTTTACTGGCTTTCTTCAAAACCCAGATAACAAATAGCAGGCATGGCGGATAAAGAGTGTTCCCCATGAGGACTTGTGGAATGAGAAGAAGTAGGAGACCTGAATTCTTCTTGAAAGCCACCATGTTCTCGTTCGTCGGGATGAAACCGCAGTTTGAGAAAGAAGAAACAGTCGTGAAGACAGAGAATGTCTGTATATATAGGCCCCTGTTTTTCAGTACTTTCCTTGCGCTTGGAGCAAGGATTATGTACAACGCAACCAAACAAGAACCAACCGAATGAACTACAAATAGATAACCCATCACCACGTAACCCAAAAACCCAATAGAGCTATACGTAAGAGTACTATCACTATCTAAGCGTTTGATTTCATATTCAACATCGATTTGACGATTTTTGGACATTTTGAACTTGGCTAGTTGAAGCCCGAGCAGGGAAGTGAAAACCTCCCCGCCAACAAACATCAAGACTGTCATAATGATGAGTTGGGTGTCGGAGAAAACCTCCATTTCGATGGTTGACATGCTTGAAACTGTGGTGGCAGAGACGGACGTGAAGAACACATCAATGTCCTTGTAAGGCCTAAACGACGCAGTTCTTGGCTTTGAGACCTTCAAAGCCAAATAACCAAGTAGAGAGAAAACTAGGAAGTAACCGAGCTGGATGAAGAAAGGATTGACATTGAAAAGCAACAGAGAATTTGTTTTACCAAAGCGAGAAAAACTCATCTTTACTGATCGAGTGGAGAGTGCCGGCCTGATCATGTTCAGGGGTGGAAAAAAGGTGCTTATAAAGAAGCAAAAGGTGCTTTACGTACGTACATGGGTTCCAATTGGCAATTTCCTCGGAAGTTTCCTGTGTATGAGTGAGACTTTCTTAATTAAGTCACTCCGCGAAGGAGAACCACCGGCGTGAGAATTATAAATAATGAAAAAACTTTACTTATAACCTTTTATCTATTATTATTATTGTAATTAAGTATTTAAAGTTTAAAAAATATCAATTTAAAGTATATATCTTTTAATTTTTTTCAATTTCAAATTCTGTCAAAATTTCTAAAATACTCCTATTTTTTAGGGAAAAAAAAATTGCAATAATTTAGGTTTAACGAAATTTGTAAAAATACCTATACCAGAATCTTAAAAAATTTACATATATATTTTTTAAAAAAAATATAGGAGTATTTTGAAAATTTTGATAGGATTTAACGAAAAATTCTAACGAAGGGTTGAAATTGAAAAATGTTGAAATATAGATACCCTAAATTAACATTTTTTAAAGTTTAAATACTTAATTACAAAAATAATAAAAGATAATAAGTTATAAATGAAATTTCTCATAAAGAAATATATATATATATATATATATATATATATATATATATATATATATATATATATGCAGTCACACGCAGTGCAGAATGCAGATATATGGTCGATCGTCTTAATTATTACTTACAGATTCCGGCCACAACGCACATGTACACATGCATTGTGGTATATATGTATGTATGAGTTCTACGTTGCAATTATTTTTCTAGGAAAACGTTAATAAGAAAAAAAAATTTAAGCTCAACAACCCATGATAGCTCTTCATGGTCTACTTTGGTTGATCAAATACTCAAAAAATTCAATTACCTCTAACATCTCTACTATTAAATAAAGAACATTGAGATTGATAGATCCAGAATAAATTTGGTATGGTCTTAACCCGAGACCCGGTCGAGAGGGAGGCCCGGCGTAGGCACAAATTGCAAAGGACTCCGGAGGTATGAAAATCCATAAAAACCTGAGGAGGCCGACTAGGCTAACTTCAACTCAATTCCAAAAAAGAGGGGCCAAAGGAGCCGAACAAAGGCCAGTTCACGCCAAAGCTCAAGAAGGTCCAAAAAAGGCCTACCAACGTAAGAGCCCAAGAGAGACTCGTGAGAGACCTCCTATAAGCTCTCTCTCTCTCTCTCTCTCTCTCTCTCTCTCTCTCTCTCTCCCTCCCCGGTAGGTGATCTTTAATTATCCCCATCAAAGACACGTACACCCAACCGCCCTCAATGGTAGCTCTCTCTCTACACTCTTCCCCAAAGCTAGACACGCCGACTTGGGTGTCGGATTGCCTTTGGTCAAAGGACCGAAAGCCTACTAACGACCGTTTTTCATTTTGTAGATTGATAAGGAGCAGCTTAGTCCATACGCAACCAAAAAATGATGTAATAGAGATTATCTAAAATTAACAATTTTTTTTTCAAATTAATTATTTTAATCACTTGCGCTGACAACTTACTCTCAAATAAAAATAAAATAAATAACTTTTGGTTATTTGTAACCAGTGGCGGACCTAGGCTGGTAAAAATAGAGGGGCCAAATTGAAAAGAAAAAAAATAGAGGGGGCAAAACTAAAAAAATTAAAAAATTAAGGGGTAAAATTTTAATTTTTTTTTTTTTTTTTTGGAAATTTTTTTTTTTTTAGGGGAAAATTTTGGGGCTTGGGGGGGCCAGGGCCCCCCCTAGCCTCCATGTAGGACCGCCCCTGTTTGTAACCAACCCGCGGCCTATATGGTGTGGGTGCTTAAAGTGGAGGAAGCACCAAATTGCGCATATTGCAGAAAGTCGTGAATTAACCAAGTGGCACGTAGCTAGGTGTCAGTCACCATCAATCTCGCCTAACACAGGCATAGAGGTGACAAAGCTGCCTCCATACACCTCCATAAACCAAGTGGTAGGACATCATAGATTCATAGGCATTCAATCCTATACTTGGTTTTGTGGTACGTCGTTGTCCAACTCGTGGAAGCCCAACCACCACTCGAAATATAACAAAGTTAGTTTTTCAAACTCTAGGAGTGAGGCTATGATTCCGTTTGTTTTCATGGAAAATATTTTTTCGGCATTTAGCTCGTATGAAAAATTGGCGATGACAGAGAATAGTCAATGACCTCCAATAACGATCAAAAATGTCTGACAACTCTAGCAAACTCTAGTTGTAGAGGCTGGCAGTGAATTCCAGCAAACACCATTGATCGGCTGCTGGCAGCAATTTTCAGCGGACTCTAGTGACCTCCAGCAGCAGCTGATGGTGGATTTCAGTGAGCTCCGGCGGTAGCCGGCAAAGGAGAATGAACTGCGATAGAATGTAAGCAAGAATATTAAGTCAAACTCAAAAAATGGTTTACGGTTTTAAAAAAAGGGAAACCATTTTATGGAAATTAAAGAAGGTTTTTTTGGTTAAGCGAAAATGTTTCCAGTTTAACCATGAATTTCGGTCGTACCAAACGCAAAAAAATAGAAAAAATGTTTTTCAATAAATATTTTACGTCAAAACAAACAGAGCCTAAATGTGAATGAAAGATTTAATTGAACAAAAAAAAAAAAACATGGTGCACATTATCTAGGGGTACTGTTCAAGTGGGTGGTGAAAAATTGTTCTACATCCGCTATCCTCCCGTTCACATAGGTTGCAGATGGATTTTTAACTTGTAAGTCCATGAGGGCGGATACCATATCCAATATCCGAACATATGTGACTTGATAGCGGAATTAATATAAGTAGGCGGAGGTAGATATTATCCGCATCTTTATACCCATATGGCCATATATATAATAGTTTTGTTTTATTAAACTAAAACAACGTGGTTTTTGAGAAAGGAATAGGGCAAACGTGGGTTTATAAACATATATATGCATTTTTTTTTTGTTTAAGATTAAAATTCAATTTATAAATATTATTTGTATTGTCCGGTATTTACAATTCAATTTGTATTTTCATATTTACAATTTACAGGCGTATTTAGTTCAAAAATTGGATTAAACCCATCTAAAAAAAAGCTCATAAAAAGCTTCTTTTTTGTTTAAAAAAAAAAAAGCCATATAAGTTAAGTTCATAGTTTAAAAAAGAAAAAAAAAGAAAGGAAGATCAGTAGATCGATCACTACGAAAAAAAAACCACATTTAGTGGTGTTTAAAAAACGCCGATAAATCCCGAAGACAATTCTTGACCTACATAAAAGTGCCAAGAATTGTGATTTACGAGCAAAATTAGTGGCTATTTTTTTTAATAATTAAAAAAATGTGTCAGTAAAACGTCCCAATAAACCCAGATCACTAATTCAATGCAACGCAATAAAACATACCAATCAACCAGCAAAATACATCCAATCACAAGTTATGTCTTGTCCAAACCCTGCAAAGAAATTAATTGCATTTGATAACTTTTTATGAGAATTTAATTGGTTGTAGTAATAAATTTGAACAAGTTCTCACCGTCACTCACTTGGTCACTTTGGTGGGGGTTTATGTGTAGGGAAAGGACTTGTCCCATGCATGGGCCATGACATTATATATGCCAAAAGTGAAATGAATCTGAATAATTAAGTTCCATATTAACAGAAAGTGACGAACTCAAACACTACAAGAAGATCGGAAAAAGAGAAAACAGATGTAATGATTACGCAATATAGATCAACATCTAAACCACTGCACTAAAAACTTGGAAAAATAGTTTAGCATAATATGAACTACAATAAAAAAAAACAAGATATTCGTCACATGGCTATAATAACTGTTACTATAGCCACGTGGCCATATAGCCACGTGTAATAATAACCACGTGGCGAGATGTAGCAAAAAAAATGAAATAACCTTCTGGCCACGTGTATTTAATACACGTGGCAACATTACCGCGTGTAATGGATCCACGTGGCCATGTCGCAACGTGTATTAATTACACGTGTCCACATGGCCACATGGATTAATACACATGCCCATATGGCCACGTGGATTAATACAAGTGGCCACATGACCACATGGATTAATACACATGCCCATATGGCCACGTGGATTAATACAAGTGGCCACATGACCACGTGGATTATTGCATGTGGCCATGTGTAAATATCGGACGCGACCATGTGGCTGCGTGTTTGAAAGCCACGTGGCTGAAATCAACCACGTGGATTAGGACATGTGGACACATGGCCACTTGGTAAAATGCACGTGAAATTTGGACACATGGCCATATGTCCATGGGCAGTCCGCCACGTGGAAAAATGCACATGTCCAGTCCACCACGTGGTGAAATGACATGTGGCCCACTGTTTGAATTTATTTATTTTTTTCCTTCCAAATTGTTAAAACTTCTATATAATACTACTTTATTTCAACTCTCCTTATTTTGTCAATTAACTCTCCTCGTTCTACACACACACACATATATATAAAAGTGTTAATGACATATTTTACTAATAGAACCCTAACTTTAGTTTAGTGGTATATACATATTGTACAAAACTAAACCCTAATTTGGTGCTATATATATATTACTACAAATTAGGGTTTAGTTTTGTACACTACCGCCTTAAAAATCCTTGTATAAAAAAATATATAAAAAATAAAATAAAAAACCTATAATTAATACTATATACATGCATAACGCACGTAAGCGGTTTAGAAACTATATACATGCATAATGACTCGTATATACCCTAACCTTAAATTTGTACTATATATAGTATGCGTGTGTGTATATATATAGTTAAGGTTTATGGCTATATATAGTATATACACTTAGGGTTAGGTTTTAGGGTTCTGTGCTATATGTAAATAGTATACTTAGGGTTTAAGGGTTTAGTTCCTTATATAGTATACTTATAAGTAAACCCTAACCCTAATTAGGATTAGGGTTTACATTTGTGGACGTACTATAAATAAATTTTTATATTTTATACTTTAACAATTTAGTACTACTTTACTTCAACTCTCCTCATTTAGTCAAATCTCGTATAAGTCCTTGTATATTATATATATGGGATAAATATATTTTAGCCCCTCAAACTACCACATTTTCTCCGGATGGCCCCCCAAACTACCAATGCTTAGATTATGGCCCCCCAAACTACTACTTTCTGATTTTTTGGCCCCATCCGTTCATTTATGCCATCAATTCTAAACAGAAATCCGAAAATACCCCTCATAGACTTTGAAATTCCCACGGTTAAGGGAGGGGTATTTTTGAGTTTTTAGCCAATTTCTGTTAGAATTGACTGCATAAATAGACGGATGGGGCCAAAAAATCAGAAAGTAGTAGTTTAGGGGGCCATAATCTAAGCATTGGTAGTTTGGGCAGCCATCCGAAGAAATGGTGGTAGTTTGGGGGGTTAAAATATATTTAACCCTGTATATATATATAAGTGTTAATAGTATATTTTATTAGTAGAACCCTAACCCTAGGGTTTAAGGGTTTAGTTCCTTATATTGTACATATAATATTTATATACTACCATAACCTAATATTTGTGCTATATATAATATGCGTACGTATATATAGTACGAGTTTACTTTTGTGTACTATATATATATATATATGTTTTAAAATTATTCACGTTAAAAAATTAATATTACTTTATATATTTCAACATATATATATTTTTTATGGGTATATAAATATTTAATGAACTCTAATGTACCCTAGGGTAGTGCTATATATAGTATATATACTTAGGGTTATGGTTTAGTTTTAGGGTTAGGGTTAGGGTTAGGGTTAGGGTTTACGGTTTTGTTTTAGGGTTAGGGTTTATACTATAGGGCTTAGGGCTTAATTAGTACTATGTATAGTACATACTCTTAAGGTTAGGGTTTGTATTTGCGTTTTACAAATACAATATATATATATATATATATATATATATATATAATATTTTAAATTTATATAAAATATTATACAGATTGTGACGTGGCTAAATTATATATACTATATATATATATACATTTATAAATTATTCACGTTAAAAAATTTATATATATAGTATATATACTTAGGATTAGGGTTTAGTTTTACGGTTAGGGTCTAGTTTTAGGGTTTAGTTTTATGGTTTAGGGTTTAGTACTATGTATATATAGTACATACACTTAGTGCCGGGTTAGAGTTTGTCTTTGTGTTTAAAAATACAATATATATATATATATATATATATATATATATATAATATATATATATATATATATATATATATATATATATATATATATATATATATATATATATATATATAAATTATCAATTTATTTAAAAAATAATACAATGAATGCCACATCCCTGATTGGCCACGTGGCAACAATTGGGCCAGGGGTGCTGCGCAGGACAATTCCCGCTCACCACCTGGCCGCATTTTAAAATAAAAAATTAATTAAAAAAAAATATGAAAAAAAAAATAGATTTAAATGGAAGCTACCCATTTTGAATTTGTTTATTTTTGTAATGAATAATTTGTGTTATGAATATATATAAATTGTAATAAAAATAAATATTGTGCTACTAATATTTATAAATTGTGTTGTTTTTTTTTAAACAAATTTGCCACCGTCCACCATTTACAATAATATTTGTATTAAACAATTTAAAACAAAGGTAAAAAATAAGCAATAGCGACGAATAAGTTTTTATATTTCATTTTTAACTTTAACTGTTCATGTGAGGAGACTACATATTCATAAGAAGAATTTGGTACATTCGGAGAAAAAAAAAACAAAAAACAAAAAATTTCCCACATATGCATATATATAAAAAAAAATATACGGAATCCACAATGTAAAACAAACACCATTATTACTACACACTTTAATTGGCCACGTTCTTTCCTAATTTTATCTTTTATAAGTTTAACTGTTGATGTGAGAATGTTCTAACAATTGCACGGTGCTATGAATATAGATGAATTTTACTGTCCATAGTGTAAAAAAATTGCATTTTGATCAGGCAAAATGCAGTTTAATATACAGAATCCACAGTTTAATGCGGTATCGAACTATACCGCGTTTTGACAGAAGGCTACTGAATTAGCAAACCTCTCGAACCCGGAGTTTTAACTATCAAAATGAGTTCCAGAAGGGCATTCCGTTTTGTTTCAGCTTTAAAACGTGACGGAAGTCGAGTCACGTGACTTCCATGTGACTTTTTTAATGCATTCTACCTGTTTTGCCCCCACCTAAACAAATAAATTACATCTCTTCCCACCTTCCCCGTTTACTCTATCTCTCTCTCTCTCTCTCTATCTATCTATCTCTCTCTCTGTTAAACGCACTTAAAAAGTTTCCCTATCTTTTTACTTGCCAAACTCTGATGGCCAGAGCTCTGCTTATATATGTATATATATATATATATATATATATCATCGACTGTACGGACACACCTTAACCATCCACCTCGAGAGCCAGAGGCATGGCTTTGTTTTTTTTTTACTTGAAGATATATATATATATATATATATATATATATATATATATATATATATATATATATATATATATATATATATATATATATATATGAATAAATATAGACTAAAAGGCGCCAGTCAATGAGTCAAAGTGAGACCAAGACACAATACATATATCGATCGGGAAGGTCACACATAATCAACTCGGCCTTACAAATGGGACCCGCAAAGGGAAAATCCCAACGGAAAAAATCTGGGTTAGTCACGCAAAAATACAACGGCCTGAGCTCTGAGGGCCTCTGGGGGAGTACCGGCGTGGGGACAGGTGTAAGGCGTTCAGGTTGTACCGCCATTGCTTACTCATGCAACTGCGACTCTCTTTTGACGCGTGAGAGCGAGCCTCCGGTACGGCCTTTTTTCAACGGCTAAACTTAAAAAGCCCTTTAAACAAAAAAATATGTTTTTCCTAAACTAGAACTCGCAGTACCCTAGTAGGCCTGTGCATATTAATTCAGAACACAAAGGAGTGGTTGTTTGTGATTTGAGCGTAGCGGTGAGAAAGGGTGAATATCATGGGGATGACAAACATGAAGTAAGGAAGTTAAAACAGAGGAAATCCCACATGGCTCTGTTACACTCTGTTTTAGGAAGCTAAAATAGAGAAAATTCTTCTGCTTTGACATAAGCCTAGATTCCTACATAAGATTCTTTTACTTTGACGTTGAGATAGTCTGCAACCCGTAGCATGCATGCAGCACAAGAAATCACATCCTCTGATCAAGAACATTAATAACGGCTCTGACGAGTTCATTGAGCCTTTTTATCTCAAATTCGTGATGATAACCTCACCGCAGAAATAATTGAAGATATGAGCGATAGCTTGTGGGAGCATCCATAGGTATGAAATTTGTTGGTCTGTTATTACTTCTTGGAATAATATCGAATGTCAAAAACCTATTAGTGATAATATATCAGATGCAGGGATCTAGAAATGTCATGCAATTTTGATTCATGAACTTTGTTAGTTGTGACTCGTGAATATTTGCTGTAATCACGGTATTTTTTAATGATTTCAGTTATTGTCGTATGTAAGTTAAAATGGTCTATGTAAGCTCAAGTCTTGCTTACCAAAGCTTCTTTCCGGCCGGGTTGATGACAACTACTACAATCTTCATGTGTGAGTGGAGAGTGGGTCCAGCTTGAGGAGTTGTGTTTACATGCATGAAAGTGAGGGGTAAAACGGACAAATGGCATTAAAAAAGTCACGTGAATCGACTTCCGTCACGTTTTAACGCCAAAACCAAACGGAATGCCCTTCTGTGACTCATTTTGATAGTTAAAACCCCGGATTCGAGAGGTTTGCTAATTCAGTATCCTTATGTCAAAACGCGGTATAGTTCGATACCTTTTTGTGAAGTTATTCCTATTTTTTTCTTTAATTTAAGTTTAATTCTTAGATGTGAGAAGGTTATAAAAATTTTAGGGTGCTACGAATATAGATGAATATTACTATCCATAGTGTAAAAAAAAATTGCATTTTAACCATGCAAATTTAAAATAATATACGGAATCCACAATTTGAAACAAACGCTAAATTCAAACACTTTAATTGGCCACGTTATTAATTTTTTTTTCTTTAATTTAAGTTTAATTGTTAGTTGTCAGAAGGTTATAAAAATTTTAAGGTACTATGTATATAAATGAATTTTACTTTCTTCGAGAAAAAATAAAAAAAGGAAAAAAAAAAATTGACCCTGCGACAAGACGTATTTAGCATAATATACGTGATCCACATTTGTAAACGAACGCCAAATTCAAACACTTTAATCGGCCACATTCTTACCCTTTTTTTTCCTTGTTTTTTTTTTTTGGAAGGGGGGGTGGGGTTTAGTTTAATTGTTGATGTCAGAAGGTTATAAAAATTACAATTGTGCTACAAATATAGATGAATGTTACTGTATTCGAGAAAAAAAAAAAAACAAGGTTAATGTCGGAAGGTTCTAAAAATGTAAAACAATACTCGGAATCAACACTTTAAAACAAGAGCAACGGCCGCGTTATTTTTTTTTATAAGTTTATACTCTAAGGAATTTAAGCACTTTAATTGCTCAAATCAAAGATCTTAATTTGTTTCGGTCTATTAAATCACGTACAGAGAAATATGGACAAGTCTTGGATGTCAGCACGCAGGGGTACGACACAGTATAATAATGGATGTAGAGCGTTTGTGGAATTTGTCGTTAGTAACTGTACGGCCGCCGATGGTAAAATTTACTGTCTATGTAAGTATTGTCAAAATAATCAGTGCCACTCCCCAGATTATGTTCTTACCCACCTGACTGGGGGTAGGGGAATGAAAAGATTCCGGCGTGCCGTAATGACTATATGTTATTCAAGAAAGACAACAAGGACTTAGATTCATATACTGTATGTGGAGAATCTAAATGGAGGACTGATACACATTTAAACAAGGATAGTGCCATATCATCAAGGAAAAAAACATTCAATGAAGGTGTTAAGGTAGTTTCCACTCATCCCACGGCTACAAAGGCTATTCATGTTGGAGCATACTGCGCCCTATATGAGGTGGCATACAGAAGGCCGCACCAAGGATGATGTATTGAGGCACCCGGCCGACGGTGAAGCATGGAGATCATTCGACATTCTACATCTAGATTTTATGGCAGACAGTAAGAATGTACGGCTTGGTTTGACATCTGATGGATTTAATCATTTTGGGAACATGAGCACATCCCACAGCACATGGCTTGTAATGCTTGTACCGTACAATTTGTCTTCTTGGATGTGCATGAAACAGACATCGTTCATCCTATCACTGGTTATACCTAGACCGAGCTCACCTGGTATGGATATCGATGTCTACCTTCAGCCATTGATTGATGAGTTATTGGAACTGTGGAATATAGGGATACGGACATTTGATGCTTCAAAGATGAAAAATTTTAATATGCGAACTCAGTTGATATGGACAATAAACAACCTGTCGGTGTATGCAGATTTATCTGTTTGGCCTAACAACAAGGGTGTGAAGACATGTCCTTGATGAATGCATTCGACAAGGTATAAATATTTGAAGAACGGCAAGAAGTTTTACTATATGGGGCACAAGTGATACTTGCCAATTAAGCATCTGTGGCGGCTGAACAGAAGAACATTTGACAGTACTGAACAATTAGAATGTGCTCCAAATGTGCCTTGCGAGGACGAGATCCTCCAACAGTTGGACGGAATTGCATTTGGGGATGAGAACGAGGGTAAGAAGAAACGGAAGAAGCGGAAGACGAGTGCAGCAGGTTCCGATGATGTAGTGTGGAAGAAAAAAAGTATTTTTTTTAGATTGCTGTACTGGAAAGACAATTTGCTTCGGCACAACCTTGATGTCATGCACATAGAAAAAAATGCCATGGACAACATACTTGGCACTATTTTGGACATCAAAGAGAAAATGAAAGACAACCTGGCAGCTTGACAAGACTTGCAGGAAATAGGGTTGAGACCTAAATTATATCCGTTCACAGCCGTAAATGGTAAAACATATATGCCCGCAGCTTGCCACACGATGTCTAGAGAGGACAAAATTTTTTTCTAAAGGTTCTTCGAAATGTGAGAGTCCCGGACGGATATGCCTCGAACATTTCATGGTGTGTTCAACTCAAGGAATGTACGATCTCAGGGTTGAAGAGCCATGATAGCCACGTACTGATGCAGCAGCTTCTCCGAATTGCATTGCACCAGTCACTGCTAGATAAGGTGGTTAGACTTCTTGTGGAGATGTCTGCATTTTTCATAGGCATATGCTCAACCAAACTAACACAAGATGGGATGGACCGACTGTAGGGTGACGTCTGTATCACTTTGTGCAAGCTAAAACAGGTATTTCCCCCAAGGTTTTTTACCAACATGGTCCACTTGGTCCTACATCTTGTGCGCGAATGTAAACTCGACAGACCCGTGCAGTATAGGTGGATGTACCCGGCAGAGAGATAAAATGCGAATATATATATATATATATATATATATATATATATATATATATATATATTATTTGGATGTATTTGGTTTGACAAACTCAAAATGTCTTTATGTGCATGTGTATACACCAAGAGCCTTGGCGGGTTCAAGTTTAATGTGTGCAATAAAGCGGCCATTGAGGGGTGCATTGTGGAGGGTTACATAGCGACTGAGCTGGTGACGTTCTGTTCGAGGTATCTTGATAACTCACCAACCTTTCAAAATAGACCTCAGAGAAATCCTAATGGTTTAAAGGGGGCGGGAACGCGAATTAGCCTAAACCATTTGACAATGAACTAGATTCACCGTTATATTGTGTTCAACTCGGACGAGTTCTTTCATTTGCGGATGTAAGTAGTGTTTATATAGTACGTTGATTCAAATACAATTATGAATAATAATTAGTATATAATTATATCCGCTAAATGTAGGATGCACAAGGACGTGCTTAGGCGATCATGCACTAGGGGTCGTATTACGAACGCTTTTATTGAAGCCCACCATCATGAGCAGTTTTGCGAATAATACCGTTCATATGTAAGGAAATAGTGGTATTTTATTATGTCACGCCCCCGTTTTGGGATATAAGGGAAATGCGAACTTGAATGCTAAAAACAAACATTTTAAATGGAAGCGTGCATTTACAACATATAAATTTTAAACTTCCTATTTTTATACCTTTCTATTAATAATTCTTTACAAGGTCATGAACTCCAAAAAGAACAAAACATACTATACAATACTAGGGTTTGGCCGGTTCATCACGAACTATTGCTCTTAGCGAGGTCTACGTCCTTACAAGGAAAAGACTTTGTCTTACTATTGTCATCTGAAAAGGGGTGGAGGAAAAATGGGTGAGTTCGACAACTCAGTAAGGAAAATACAACACCAGGGGAAATAAAACATGATATAAACATTTATGCCATAATCTTTAGTCATTGTCATAATGATAGATTTATTCTACTCACTTTTAAGAATTAATTTCACATATGATGAATTGCATAATGTAAATTGATTTATAACCTAAACCAATAGTATGTTGATTTTAATTTTTTTAGATGATTTAAGTGTTTTAAATATATTAAGAATTATGATGATGTTTAGAAGTATGAATATGATATGTGATTTTAGATTGAGTATAAGTTGGAGATTCAAGTTATGAAAAATTGTCTAAGAAGTGATATGCTAGGCTGTTTATGTTTTATAAGAAAACACATATTAAAGCATGATTCATAAAATGAAATGTATTGTTTTAGGACAGGTGGCATAGCATATATAGAATTTAAAGAATATGAATAATGGTATAAGAATGACAGTTTATGTAGATTAACAAGATGAACAATTAAACAGATATTCTAATGATTCGGTAAATTCTTTTTATCAGTTTTCTCTTTAAACCTTTATCTGTGGTTTAACCCTTTACAGACTCTAAACCCCTGTTACCCGTGAGCGGAGCACGTTGGCTTTTGTCACACAGACCTATGGACTCAGCCTGTCGTCACAGGGGAGAGCCGTTCTGAGTTGGGGATCTTCCCTAGGTGAAGGCCAACCTCGACTGGTAGCACACACCAACTTACGGTATACTTGCCATGCTACCCTATGGGTACCAATCCTAACTGTAATAGTGCCTCAGGGTTAAACAATTACTGCACATGAACGTTTTCTGTAATACTGTAGGCTCTGCTTTATCTGTATACTTTATTTCAAAACTGTAAGAACCGCTTTCATAATTGTAGTCATGTGCAGAATTTAACTTTAGATTCTCTTTTCTTTCAAAACTGTATTCATGAATAGAGTCATATACTTTGGAATGCTCTATAGTCATAACTTTCAAATGCTATCTTTTTCATCATTGTAAGTATGCATAATTCATAACTTTGAAATGCCTTTGATCATATCCGTAATTATGCATAAATCAAAACTTTAAAATGATCTTAATCATAACTGTAATTTATACACAAAATTCTTGAATAATAACATATGAGTAATAAAAGCTTGGCATTAAAAATCACATGAGCAACACTTTGTAAAATTCCCCAACACTTTTTCAAAAGATTTATAGTAAAATCTTGTTGGGGGTTTTTCGGTATTGCATCCCCTTACCTGAACTTGCCATTAGCGTCAGGATCGACCTTTTACCTAAATAAATTGAAAGAAGAAGCTTAGAAGACTATTCTAGAATTTGTAGCCTAAAACTTAATTAATCCTCAATTTAAACATTAAATCAAGCAACAATAAAACTCATCAATTGATTTGGTTAGAAAAACCCAAATACTAACACCTAACTCTCAAAGATACCATAACTGAAATAGAAACACCAAAACAGTCAGCAAAACCCCCATAGAATCTGTTATTCTTTGATTAAATAACAATCCAAAATCGGCCATCAAGAATAAAAACAATACTATTTTGAACTTAGAAACTCTATAGGGGAATAACACTTAATCGGCCAAAACACCCATTCGGTCAAGCCTTTAGTCCAAAAGCAGGGAAGACACAAGCAAAACCCACATCACAGTACACACAGCTGTCCAAAATCTCCAACAACAGAGAACATGGCCGACACACACACACAGAGCCGGAACAGGGGATTTTAACCCAAATCATCAACTCCAAATTATACCCATCAAAGACTAAAAATCAACAAGATTAAACCAAGAAATTAATCTAGTTTTTACAAAACTACTTACTTTGGGGATTTCTCAGAAATCCACCAGAAATCAGTGAGCTAGAATCGCCAGAAAAGGTCCAAGTCGCCAGAGATCACTCACTGGACCGCCAGAATCGTACCCTTCGGCCACCGAAATTCGCCACTGCTTCGACCCGCCGCTGAACTGCCGGAGATCGGCTCATCTAGCTGCCGATCATGGAGGATCGGGTCTCACGGGTCACGGGTCTCACGATCGGGTCTAACGTGTCAGCGGTTGCAGGGCTCACCGACAACGACCACCAGTAACCCACCGAAAAAACAGACTCCGGTTGGTCGGATCTTCCCCAGTTCTCCAGCTCTGGACCCGGCTCCGATCGACGCTACTCCTGACTCCCATCTCTCCCTCTCTGCAACTCGATCTCTCTTTCTATCTCTCCCGATCTCTCAGTTCTCTCTGATCTCTCTCTCAGTCTCACTCTCTTTTTCTCTTTGCCTCGTCGGGTACAGAAACGAAGAAGGAAGAAGAGAGAAAGAAAAAGTAACGAAGAAGGAAGATGCAGAAAAAAAAAAAAAAAAAAAAAAAAGAGAAAAAAAAAATTTAATAAACAAGACTGTGAATTTTTTTTTTTTTTTTTTTTTATAAAACCAATTAATAAATTTTAAAAAATCTGGGTTATTACACATTATATAGTATATATATATTGTTTAATGTAATTTAAGATAGGATTTACATGCCGTAATTAACCAACGTGGTCTTTAATATTTGAAATACACATATAGGTTGATGGATTGGACGATCAATGTAGGGAGGAATTGGGCCACAAATTGGTTATGCCTTGTAGAGGGTTGAAGGAGACAGCAGTTAAGTATAACAGGTACGTGGTCAATGGCAAATTGTTCCGTACGTTTGCCCATGATGTGGGAAGGAGGATTCAGAATAGCGGCGTATGTGTGCCAACCATTGAAGGCGAAACATACTACGAGCAGTTAACTGATATAGTTGAGGTCGAGTACTATGACATGACTACGTACGTCCTATTCAAGTGCAACTGGGTGGACCCCACGATAGATAGAGGATTCAGAATAGATGATTATGACCTAGTGTTTGTCAACTTCAATCACCTCGTCCACATAGGATAACTAATTATTGATGAGCCTTACGTGCTGACATCTTAGGTAGACTAAGTATTTTACATCGAAGATGGAAGGAACCTAGATTGGGTTGGTGCTGTGAGGACTAAACCGCGAAACGTGTACGACGTTGGTCAGGGGGAAGGGAGTCATGATGCAGGTGCAACCTATCACGAGTTTGTGCCGCTCGTATTAGCCACTGCTGACCTACATGATATGAATGATGAATTCGAGCACGACAAGCCCGACATAGATCCGATTGAAGCTCCCGTTGGATGAATAAATATGAATTGCTGGTACAATTCGCTTAAAATCAATACACATTTTTAATTCGTAACATATAGTAATTAATAAATGCGATCATTGTCTAATTTGCATAAATTTCATTGTATAATTTGCATGTTCCTTACTAATATATAACTGGGTAGTTATACTTTTAACGTGTTTAATAATTTGTCTACATTTGTTCGCAGGTTTTGATGAACCAGAGAACCCCTCCTTGTGCACACCGAGCACCACGCCCACTCGTGCTCTCCACGTCCACAGCCCAGGGGTCACTGTATACTGCGTCGTTGCCACACCACCCAGATGACGCTTATAGACCATTCATGCCGGGTACGGCGGGGATGACCATGTCAAATCACTAGCAGACCGGCTCCGCTAGATATTCTTGTTCTCCATATTCGGTGCCGCCGACGCTCTCGCAGCTAGCGATCACCTCACCGGGTCATGTGACTCCATGGTGGGTGCGAGAGGGTCATGATGGGATCAACCCACTTTAAGCTAATATGTTGTACACTCCGTACCCCTGGTCTGAACCTGCGCCATGTGGATCTAATAGTGAGACACATGATGATAGGTTTTCGCTGCCATAGTCGGGGGAGAGGCAGATACTGGCTACGGGGGTGAGACAGATGTCGGCACCGGGAGAGAGCCAGATGCCAGCTACGGGGGTGAGATAGATGCTGGCACCGGGGAAAGAGCTAGATGCCGGCTCCGGGAGAGAGCCAGGGCTCGGCGCCTGAGGTTAGCCAAGCGCCGATTTCGAGGGAGAGTCAGGTGCCGCTATCTGGGGAGAGTCAGGGGCCGGATCTGGGGGAGAGCCAGATGCCCCATGAGGGAGACTTCGCGATGTTGGGTCCCGATCAGTCGCCCCCCGATAGCCCCCAGGATAAGCTTTCAGATGACGACCAGCAGCCTCCCCCGGAGGAAGGGGTTGGAAAGGAGCATGCAGATGTCCCAGCGACCCAGCGCATACAAACTGACCAGATTCGGTTGATGGGTAAGTACATATTTATACATCATTGAAACCCATATTATATTACCAAATAATATTAAGTTTGAAGTAACGTAAATTATATCATTGTTTAATATAATTTATTTTTTTAGTATATTAAATTAAATGTTTTATCTTCTTTAGTTAGGGTACAATCCAGACGGGAGCATCTACTATGAGGTGATTAGGGACCCGGAGAGGAATTGGGTGTTCCCGAGAGGGAAAAAGATTGTGTTGTAGTACAATACTGCAACACAACCCGTAGGACGAGCCTGTAATCGTTTTAAGCGCGCTGCATGAATGCTTGTGAGGAGCGAGTCCCACATACATATGCGGGACGCATGAGCGATGGTAGATAAGCAGATTAAGAAGGCTATGTTGGACGTGCTGATGGTATGTTTATGAAAGATGTTTCAATACACATTAGCATTGAAATTAATTAATTAATTAATTTATTTATTTTTTAAAACTTAGGGTTATGTTTTTGTTGAACTTATAAAATTAATGTTTAAATTGCACGTGCAGGATGAGTTTTATCTCCTCGTATCTGTAGATGAGCGCAAGGCACAACACGAAGCGTGGGTTGATATTAGACTTAAGCACCGTTCCTGGAAAGCCAAATTTTAAAAAGAGCTACATATTCGAGACGGTGACACGCCCCGAAAGTATACGTACAAGAGTGCCGGACAAAGTTTTTGACAAGTATGACAAAACAGATGTGGAGCACCTGCTGAGGGATTGGTGTACTGAGCAAAAAGGGGTATGTAGGTCTTTGATTATATTACTATTATGTGTATTTTCAATAACTGTTCAATTGTCACTTTTTAAGGCTTAAGCGTGATTACAAATAAGGTGTCTGTTCTGGCCTCCAAGGGATAATTATAGTTTTCCATTTCTCAAGATAAACATGTTTAGTATTTGGTTTTTTGAAAAACCATTGCCAAACATACTCTTAATTAATTTACAAAACCATTACCAAACATATTCTTAAGAGGAAAGACTCCTACACAATAGTTGTGCAACTGTTGTGCACGTTTGTAGACACATGGGGTGGGACTCATATGGGATCCATGGGTCTCACTCTATGTGTCGACAAAAGTGCACAACAGTTGCACTTTTTTTATGTACCAATCAGCTCTATATTTTTAGTTACTTTATATTGCAGAAAATCTTATAAACTAAAGGAAAATATTTCTTGCACAACAACCATGCACAAAAATTACATAACTCTACTCACATGGGTCCCACCCCATGTGAGTAGAGTTGTGTATAGTTGTTATGCAAAAATCACATCTCTAAACTAAATTAGTAGGGAAAATGTTAGATTTACAACACCAACACAACAAGTGTACAACAACCCCTCACATGAGGGTGGACTCCACACACTGGGGCCCACCCTCATATGAGTGGTTATTGTGCACTTGTTGTGATGGTGTAGTGCAAGAATCAAATCCCAAGTAGTAGACCTCTTTTACTGTTAAGTAGGAAAGCTTTCAGGCTTTACCAACTTTCATACTGAATTTCTTAAGCCTTCCAAAGAACATAACAACGATGAGAATCATTTTTCCTTTGGTACTCCATCTTCCAGCGAATCTGTACCCTTCGTCCGTACATGAGCTATCTGGTTTAAGTAGCCGTAGGTGTTCACAGCTGTACCCAGTTGTGAACCCAACATTCCCGTATGCACTATAAATTACATATCAGACAAGTTTAATCAGTATTCTGTCTGTAGTCAAAGAAATATATATATATATGGTAATTAAAGAAATTAAGGGAGGAAAAAGCTCACCTTATCACTTCAATGGTGATATTCAGCACGTTGAAGTTGAGGGAATCTTGCTTCATCTTGTGTCTCTCCGTTATACATATGAGAATAATGAATACGACTAAATAGAAGAGTTGTGAGAGCATCAGATTCTCCATTAAATTCTTCCTTCGACTTTGGCAAATGAATGATCTATTTTTATTATTTTAGTTAGCTACTTCTTAAGCACCACGTAATAAACTCTTTTAATATTTCTCTATTTTAATTAATTATTATTATTTATTTATTTTTATTGATTTTAGAACAACCACCTCAGATGTGGGGAGAGAGACCAGTGTTAAGATAAATATAAAAACATTAAAAATTGGAAAATTGGATTAGAGAATATATTTTATTATTCCTATTTGGCTTGGTGTTTGAGAAGTTCTAAAGTGGAGAGGAGAATAGAGAGTTTGATTTATGAGGTTTTTTTGTAAAATTTCTTAAGATTCTGGCTAAACGAAGGTTTTAGAGAGCTTGTCGAGAAAATTGAAAAGAAACTTTTCTTAGATAAAAAGTAAACGAAAAGTGGATCAGTATCCTCTCAAATTATTTGCCCAAATTTGAGGGTGAATAATGGATTTGATTATGATTATATTTCATCTGTAAGCTCTATCAATAGAGCCTTTTGTATTGTACACTCATTAAAGAATAAAAGCAAAATACAACCATTTAGGCTTTATTTGTGGACGACGAAAAATTGATTATTCTTATTTTATTTATTTCGCTTCTCATTTTATATTTCTATAGCTTTGTGCCTTTATCTTTTCTTTTCATGATATCGGAGTATTTTGTTTTTTATCTTTTGTTTCGGATTGATTTCAATCACTATCACAAAACCTTTGTTTATGTTCTTGATTTTCCTTTGGCAAATATGAGTCTGACAGAGGTTTTGAGGGAAGAAATTTGAGGGCGTGTGAAGGGGTTTATTTGGGAGAACTTCGTGCTCCCAAACCAAACCCACAACCTAGGTTTGGTGAATCTTCCTTCAGGCCACGCTGTTCAAGAGGCTGTCATGGATCATATGCTGCCCTACATATTCGGGAACATAGCAATCATAGGGACTTCTGGAAATGATGCCTGGCCAAACATAAACATCCGTCTGCCACAATTTAGGACTATTGAGGGGCAACAACAGATCAAATGGGATGGTGTGTTGAATCACTACAAAAAATGTTGGTATTCGCCATTCGGTTACTGTAGCCACGTGGCCATATAGCCATGTGTCATAACGACAACATGGCAGGATGCAGCTGGAAGACATGTGGCAGTTCGGCCACGTGTCTGAAATCCATGTGGCCAAAGTCCGCCACGTGTATCTCTTACACGCAGCCATATGGCCACTTGTTCCAATGTACGTGGCGAAATGGCCACGTGTCAATATACCACATGGCCAAATGTTTTTTTTTTTTCCAAATTAAAAAAAAAAAAAAAAACAAATATAGTTAGGGTTTTGTACACTATGCATAATAATATTACTATATACATGCATAATGACTCGTTTTCTACACTACGCATATAAATCCTTATATTTATAATGACTCGAATATATCATAACCTTAAATTTGTGCTATATATAGTATGTGTGTGTGTGTACGTGTGTGTGTCTAAATATATATATATAGTTAGGGTTTATGGCTCTATATAGTATATACATTTAGGGTTAGGGTTATTTTATGAGTACATTAAGTGTCCATAAAAAAAAAAAAGGCTCTGTAGCAGATATTTTTTGGGAGAGAGCGAAGAGGAAAAAAACTTTGTTTTCTTAAGGAGGAGGGAAGCACTTAATGCTTCTCTCCTCCCATGGTGTTTTTCTATTTGTGTTTTTAGATATTAGTAGGGTGTTTTCTTCTCTTAGGGCTCTATTCCCCTTGGAGGAGAAGGTAGTTTTGTCTCGTCCTATTTTGGGATTTAGACGTAGATTTCTATCTTTGTAGTTTATTTTTGTTATGGGATAAATGTTTTCACGGTCCTGGGTGAAATCGTTTTTGTTCCAGTGTGGTGTACTCTGATCCGTCATGGTGTATGTTGTTGGTTGATTGGGCGCCGGAGCATCCGCCAGGGAGAGCATTTAAAATTGCAATTTTGGCATCTTGGCTTCGTGTATCCCCTCTGTATTCAAGTCCCAGTCATGGCGGTGGCGGAAGCTATGCTCGTGTTTTCTTTCATCCATTTGGGGCTCCCATAGAATTAGAAAGAAGCCATGTGATGGAAGATAGGCATCAAGGTGATGACCACATGGGGGAGGGTGATGTCAGCATGGGATGGGAGTCAAGAGTTGGTCCCATGTTTTCTTCATAGAGTAGTGTTACTGCAAGGCAGATTGTGGAGCAGTTTGTGGAGCAATTCGTGGACTAAGGATGACGTGCATTTATAGTTTTTCTCCCGATCCGAAACTGGGGGAATTACAGTTTTGGTGTTTTTCACTCAAGGCACAATTTCTGCTGGAGATTTAAAAGGAGCTCGATTTTTCTGCATCAACCGTCTCTAATGGATCTCAGTTTTTTTTTTTTTTTGTTTGGTTGTTGTTTAATGCAGTTGCTGTGTTGTGTATTTAAGATCAAAACCTTTGTGTCTTTCTTGGTTTTCAATAAAGGTTAGAGTCTCCCAACCCCTAGGGTTGTGGAGTTGTTGTCCCCTCAGTGTAGATCTGGTGGGGTTGGTTGTTGGTGTGCTTTTTTGGCAGTTTGCTTTGTGCGGATTAACCTAGTCATTGCTTGTAGTCCAGAATGTGTGACCAACTCCCTCTTCAAGCAAAGGTTTATGTCACCGTAGAGGCATCATTCTGTTTGGCTAGGTCTTATTTGTAGCATTTCTGTCTGTAATGGTCTGAGTCTTTTGGCTCAAGTGGGGTATACACATGTTTGGGGGTGTCTTGTGTACAACTATATGGTGGTTTGTTATGTAGCCTTTTGTTGATTAATGAAAGATTTATCTTTTCCTTAAAAATAAAAAATAAAAAATTTAGGGTTAGGATTTATGGCTATATATATATATATACACACATACACATAGGGTTAAGTTTTAGGGCTATGTGCTATATGTAAATAGTATGCTTAGGGTTTACGTGTTGAGTTCCTTATATATGGTATACTTATAAGTATACTTATATATGGTATACTTATACTTCGGGTTAGCGTTTACATTTGTGGACGTACTACAAATAAATTTTGCTTTATTTTATACTTTAACAATTTAGTACTAATTTAATCTCGTATAAGTCCTTGTTATTATATATATAAGTGTTAATGGTATATTTTACTAATAGAACCATAACCCTAATTTAGTGCTATATGCATATTGTACAAAACTAAACCCTAATTCGGTGCTATATATATACTATATATATATATATATACCCTAACTAACTAACTATATATATATATATGTATAGAACCCAATTAGTTTTAGTTTTGTACACTATTGCCTTAACAATCCGTGTATAAAGGAAAAAAAAAAATACAAAACCTATAATTAATACTATATACATGCATAATTTTGTAAATATTATATGTAATTTTGTTTTGTTAGTAACTGACACGTTTATTAGTACATAATCTATTGTTGTTAGATTATGTAGATTTGTGTACATAATCTATTAGTACAAACACGTTTATTAGTACATAATCTTCAAATATTGGTTTGTGTATTTTGATTTTGTGTTCATGGTAAATTTTAAATGTTGTCCTAATATTTTTGTGATACTTTTGGAAAAAAAAAAATTACCATGTGGCAAATTGCCAGAAGTTGACCACGTGGATTAAATCCACGCGGCTGACTCTCGGCCACGTGGATTATACACACGTGGTTGACGTTTCAGCCGCGTGTATTTGGTGGACACGTGGCAAGTTGTGCATTTCATAACAATCGGATCTATCACGCTGCGCACACGTGGCCATTTACATGTGTCTAACAGTTTGCCACGTGTATAGCCCCATACACGTGGCAACCTGCAAGTGGATAAATGCAAAAGAAAATTTGTAGTGAATTTGAGGGTCTTCTGTCCGGGGCTCGAGGCGTTTAGGCAGACATCCAATTTTGATGACCTGAATTTAAGGACTCTGAGGTCCCTTTGTGAACACTTTGCTGAAGAAGCCAAAAGTTTTCTCCATGAAAAGAGTGCTGACGGTGTTGACACCAGCATTCCAGAAGGTGGCGTGGGGCTTTTAGGTTGGCCCCTTGGGTTGCTTTTGATTTTGCTGGTGGCTTAAACCTGTTCACTTTAACTGAAAATGAAAGGACGGTCATCCAAAGGATGAACGAGCTTGTCCACGAGCCTTGAGTTGGAGGGTTAGCCGACGTTTCCAAGGCGTCTTTTTCCTTGGGGTTCAGCAAATTTCTTTCAAGCTACGGTTCTTTGCTGCTGTCCTAAATTTGAACCGGGCCTCTTCTAGGACTTGATCTAGATAGCTCTTCAGGGTAACATGGAAGCCATACGCCTCGATCTGTCTCTCTCGCACTCGCTTTCTCCTTCTCTCTGGCGCCACGAAATTTCCTCCAGGAAGCCATACCACTGCCATGTTGAATACTAAACTTAATTTTTAATAACATTTATTTGAGTCTTTTCTTATTCTTGTAAGTTACTAATTAAGTGACTTGAAGAGGTTGTGTCTTTTGTGTTTTCAAGAGTTATTTTACATAGGAGTTACATAGGAGTTATTTGAGATGTAAATGAATGGAGTTAATGTGAAGAAGTTAGAAGGGTCATTTGTATCCTATAAATACCCATGTAAGCAAGTTATTTTTAATTAAGTTGAATAAAAGTATACAAAGTCCTCTATCAATTTATTGTCTCTCTTCCTTTTCATTCTCTCTCTTAGTATATGTGTGGTTTCCAATTTCCAACAAACTGGTATCAAAGCACAGCTTATTGATCCTAGAGAAATGACCAATTCAACCTTTCCATTTCAATTCCCTCACCTTTCCAAAGACAATTTTGATAATTGGTACATTCGTATGAAGGCATTGCTTGGATCACAAGATACTTGGAAGATTGTAGAAAAATGATACGGTGAGCCTAGTGATGAAGCTCCTTTGAGTCCTAATCAAAGAGAAGGCTTTGCAGAAACTTCAAAAGAAGGATCAACAAGCTCTCACCCTTATTTATCAATGTTTGGATGACTATGTTCGAGAAGGTGGCGAATGCAACTACCTCCAAGCAAGCATGGGAGATTCTCACAAACTCTCATCAAGGAGTTGATAAAGTGAAGAAAGTTCGCCTTCAAACGTTAAGAGGCGAATTTGAAGTTTTACGAATGAAAGAATCAGAGTCGATTACGGATTATTTTTCAAGGGTGTTGGCCATAGTAAATCAAATGAAGAGATATGGAGAAAGATTGGAGGATGTTCGTGTCATTGAAAAGATCCTTCGTTCCTTGCAAAAAAGATTTGACTATATCGTTGTTGCTATTGAAGAGTCAAAAGATTTAGAAACCATGAGTATTGATCAACTCATGGGATCTCTTCAAGCCCATGAAGAAAGGCTCAACAAGAAGAAAGAAGAGCCATTGGAACAAGTTCTTGCTACAAAGATTTGTTTCAAAGATAAGGAAGAAGAACAGGAAATGACTCAAAGAGGACAAGGTCAAGGACGTGGACAAGGCCGTGTCCGTGGTAGAGGAAGAGGAAGAGGCGGACGTAATAGTTTCAATTACGAAGAGAGAGGTCAAGCATCAAGAGGACGAGGACGAGGAAATAATTTGAAGCAATACGGAATAAGGTATGATAAATCTCAAGTTAAATGTTATAATTGCCAAAAATATGGTCATTATGCTTGGGAGTGTAGAAGCCATACTAACAATGTTGAAGAGAAAGTTAATTATGCTGAAAATGAGGAAGCGGAGCCTACTTTGTTGCTAGCTTATAAAGGAGAAGAAAGAGGAGAGAATAACTCGTGTTATCTTGATAATGCGGCAAGCAACCATATGTGTGGAGACAAAAACAAGTTTGTGGAGCTTGATGAATCGGTGAGCGGAAATGTTACTTTTGGAGACTTATCTAAAGTTTCAATAAAAGGGAAAAGTACAATCTTAATTCGCTTGAAAAATGGAGAACATCAATTTATTACAAATGTTTATTTTGTTCCAAGTATGAAAAGTAATATTTTGAGCTTGGGACAACTCTTGGAAAAAGACTATGAAATTCATATGAAAAATTGTAGTCTTTTACTAAGAGATGACAAGAAGAATTTGATAGCCAAAGTTCCCATGACAAGCAATGGAATGTTTTTATTAAATATTCAAACGGATGTGGCTAAATGTCTCAAGACTTGTTTGAAAGATTCATCTTGGCTTTGGCATTTGAGGTTTGGACATGAAAATTTTGGCGGATTAAAATTGTTGGCACAAAAGAAGATGGTGAATGGCTTGCCTTCCATTAATCAACCGGATCAACTTTGCGAAGGATGTCTTGTTGGTAAACAATTTCAGAAAAGCTTTCCAAAAGAATCTACTACAAGAGCAAATGAGCCGCTTCAACTTGTTCATGCGGATGTTTGTGGACCAATTAACCCATCTTCATTCGGTAAAAACCGTTACTTCCTCCTTTTCATTGACGACTTTAGTAGAAAAACTTGGGTCTATTTTTTGAAGGAAAAGTCTCAAGTCTTTGAAGTTTTCAAAAAATTCAAAGTCTTTGTTAAAAAACAAAGTGGTTATTGTATTAAATCCTTGAGATCCGATAGAGGAGGCGAATTCACATCTAATGAATTTAAAGAATTTTGTGAAGCAAATGGAATTCGTCGTCCTTTGACGGTTCCAAGATCGCCACAACAAAATGGTGTTGTTGAAAGAAAAAATAGGACAATTCTCAATATGGCTCGAAGCATGTTGAAGACAAAGAGAATGCCTAAATAATTTTGGGCGGAAGCTGTTGATTGTGCTGTATATTTATCAAACCGTTGTCCTACAAAAAGCGTATGGAACAAGACACCACAAGAAGCATGGAGCGGAAGAAAGCCAAGTGTCTCTCATTTGCGAGTTTTGGGAAGCATTGGCTATACACACGTACCGGATCAAGAGCGGTCCAAGCTTGATGATAAAAGTAAGAGGTATATTTTCATTGGCTATGACTCAAGTTCTAAAGGCTACAAGCTTTACAATCCAAATTCTGGCAAAATTGTGCTTAGTAGAGATGTGGAGTTTGATGAAGAAGATTTTTGGGATTAGGGCACTCAAGAGGAAGAAAAATATGATTTCTTTCCTTTTCTTGAAGATGAAGAAGAGTCAAGAAACGAAGAGGTTACTACACCTTCTCCATCACCAACAAATTCTAGTACACCGTCGTCATTATCTTCGAGAGGAAGTTCTCGTGAAATGCCACCACACATGAGAAGTTTCCAAGAACTCTATGAGGTAACAAAGAATTTAAATGATGATCTAACTCTTTATTGTCATTTTGCGGATTGTGAACCAATAGGTTTTGAAGAAGCAATGACAGATGAAAAATGGAGAAATGCTATGGATGAAGAAATCAAAGCAATTGAAAAGAACAACACATGGGAGTTGACGACTATTCCAAAAGAACAAAAACCCATTGGAGTGAAGTGGGTGTTCAAGGCAAAGAAGAATGCTAAAAGGGGAAAATTGTTGAAAGAGCTATACATGCCACAAGAGGATGCTATGGAAATTTTTTTTGACAACAAGTCGGCAATAGCATTGGCGAAAAATTCGGTATTCCATGATCGGAGCAAACACATCGACACGAGGTATCATTTTATTAGAGAGTGCATTGTCAAGAAGGAGGTACAACTCAAGTTTGTGAAGACTCATGATCAAGTTGCGGATATTTTTACAAAGCCCCTAAAGAATGAGATTTTTAGCAAGCTACGAGCATTACTTGGAGTCACTGGAAATTAAGTTTAAAAGGGGATGTTGAATACTAAACTTAATTTTTAATAACATTTATTTGAGTCTTTTCTTATTCTTGTAAGTTACTAATTAAGTGACTTGAAGAGGTTGTGTCTTTTGAGTTTTCAAGAGTTATTTTACATAGGAGTTACATGGGAGTTATTTGAGATGTAAATGAATGGAGTTAATGTGAAGAAGTTAGAAGGGTCATTTGTATCCTATAAATACCCATGTAAGCAAGTTATTTTTAATTAAGTTGAATAAAAGTATACAAAGTCCTCTATCAATTTATTGTCTCTCTTCCTTTTCATTCTCTCTCTTAGTATATGTGTGGTTTCCAATTTCCAACATGCCATCCCACTACGCAGCAAGCTCTCCCTAGCTCGCCTCCATCATACTCGCAAGTGTGTTTTTCTTCCCTCTCGATCACCCATCCTCCACCTTGTTTTCATGTTTTATCTTTGAGTGATGTTGTAGGATTTCGATTTAGGTTTCAATTTGTTGAAGGAATTCCTAATTTGTTAAAAATAATCATTCGGTGTGTTTTTATATTTTCACTCTTCCTGGTCCATGGATTCATGTTTTTTATCTTGTAGTGAATGTAGTCGATTTCAATTTATGGTTTGAATTTGTTGAGTGAATGTGGTGGATTTCGATTAGTTTAAATATTTGTTGGAGGCTCATTTGTGAAAAACCCTAAATTTTTCGTTTGGATTGGGTTCGTTTGTTCTGGTTAATTTTTCATTGTACATAGAAGATCCATAAACATTAGAACAAAAACTATTGGAAAAAGCGAGGGAGCCGTAATTGGGTGTTTGCTCTGTATATATGTGGGTGTGATTGGGAAGTTCAATAAAATCTTGCCCATCACACGTTTGATGATTAGCCCACATTGGTTGCTAAATGCTCACAAAAGGGTATCTCAAATATATATGCTCATTCCGTTTTTCTGTTTTTGTTTTACTAGTGTTGGGATTTTACGTGGCATGGCCTTTGGGTTGTAATCAAAATTTAGTGAAAAATTCAAAATAGCTCACTCTAAAAACCACTTTTCTCTATTATGGTGAGTTACTTTTTTAAAATTTTCCTAGAAGCCTCATAAATTTAACTATTCAATATCACCATTTCATTTAAATAATATTTTTTCAAATTTTTTTTATTCTTTTTCTATTTGATCTTTTTATACAACAAGCTACCATACACCTTCATCTTGAGATTAGATCGTTGTTAAGAAATTCACAGAAGTTTTCATTTGCTTTTCAACCAAATTCAATAAGTAAAGAAAGAAAATATAAATGAAAGAACTAGAAAGTTTAT
Organism: Alnus rubra; assembly: GCA_028654335.1. Lineage (NCBI taxonomy): Eukaryota > Viridiplantae > Streptophyta > Magnoliopsida > Fagales > Betulaceae > Alnus > Alnus rubra. The sequence goes on along the minus strand of JAJPGS010002472.1, from coordinate 15,471 downwards.
GTCAAGGACAAAGAAACATTCATGTCAATAAAATAAGGATATCATAGTATGTGAGAGATGGGAGATGGAAGAAAAAAAAAATAAAAGGAAAAAATGTGCTGATCATGTGAGAGAGAAAGGAGAAACAAAATTGGTGAGTGAAAACTTTTTTGTTAAAGTGATGAGGTTGCTGGGAGTGATTTTTTAGTGTTTTTATCAAATTAGCTCACCAAAATAGCTAAAATAGCTATTTGGTTAGGCTACTAGAAATGCTGTAACAAATTCTCTATAATTTCTTTATTTTGGCTTTTCAAAAAATTTCACCTCAAATTTAACTCACAAATTTTATGAACTATTTAATATTTTATTATTTTTCATTTGTTTCCCGCCTCTTCACTTTTCCTCTTCCCTTCTTCACTCCACACCCGCTTGGCCGAGCCCGTTTTCGCAAGAACCAGAAACCACTGCATAGAGACGCTTCAAAACACTAAACCAGAGGTACAAACCCAAAGGAAACAAAAAGCCCTAACACGTCTCAAATTATCAGTGAGAGAATACATAAGAACGAAAATAAGAACGTTATTTTGTTCTTTTCATTTCCCGAAAATGAAAGTTGTATTCAGCTCAATTGAGTAGATTTTTTTTTTTTTTTTCAATTTTTTTTCGTTTGGTAATAAAGATTTAAGGGTTAACTTCAAGGTATTGAACTATCGACGTTTTGACAGAATGGTACCGATCTTTCATTTCTTTCAAACTGGGATATTAAATTATCAAAAACCCTCAAATAAAAGTATTCCGTCAGCTTTATGCGTAAAATCATGCCAAAATTTTAAAAATACCCGTGTTTATTTTTTTAAAAAAATTTATAAAATTTTTCAAAGATTCAGACATAGGTATTTTTGCAAATTCCATTAAATTCTTACTAACACTTAAATCCTAACATTTTTTTCTTTTTGTTCTAAAAAAAGAATAGGGGTATTTTGAGTGTTCCATCAGGATTTAACACTCAAAGTTAACGGAATACCCTTATTTGAGGGGTTTTGATAATTTAATACTCCGATTCGAGAGAAATAATAGTTCAGTAACCTTCCGTCAAAACGTCGAATAATTTGATACCCTTATGTAAAGTTAACCCAAGATTTAATGACAAAGAGAGACCCTTTCCTTTCCTTTTCCATACGTTATTCTATCATTTTCCTGAATTTTTTGGGAAGCCAAACGTAAAATGAAGAGAGTGAGAGAGGTCGAAATTAGAGAGAAGCCGATCTTTCCAACCGCTTGGTTGAGCCCGTTTTCTTCTAGTGTCGCCGATCAGGCCGTGGACAAACTTTTTTACATTGCTGGGTCTGGTTTTGCTTCCGCTGTTGTGAGGAACTTGGTCATGGCGTTTTGTTCAAACAGTTTTCCAAAGCCATGAACAGAGGTGGAGGCTCTCCACTTTGTTGAGTTACCCATTTGAGAAATTTGGGAAAGAAATTATAAGCAGTGATTGAGAGTTTATTTTACTCATTTTGAAGCAATATTTTATGGTAGTTAAAGTGCTTACTCTCAAAATCAACAAAAAAAAAAAATTTAAAATAAAGAAATATTTAGAGAATTTGATGTAGGAAGCTTTTTAAAAGTGAAAGATAAAATAAAAAAAAGTAGATTTTTAAGCTAAAATTTAAAGAAATTTAGAGAGCTCACCAGGAATGCACTAAAGGGTGCATAAAAATGAATGGATAATCTATTTTTTAAGCGTTGCCTGAGTAGGAGAATTTGGAGGGTGGTGTTGGGAAAATATTATATAGCACAATTGGGAAGAGGCCTAACGGAGTGGGGAATACTGTATTCAAAGACAACAGTTTAAAATTAACATTAACTTTAGGGGTGTTAGTATATACATCACATTTGGAAGCAAATGAATGATATAAGGCATGATATATAATGTGTTAGAAAACAGAAGAACAGATATTCTCAAGATGATTAATTGAGAAATTAAGAAGTTCAAGAAGGCAGAAGTTAATAAGGTGGGGGATTCATGAAAGTATAATTATATATATGTAAATAAAGATGTTAGTCAGTTATGGTTTTTTATAGTAATTAATAATCTGTAATGTCCATGTAATTGTTGTAAAAAAATAAAATAGATTTTGGATCAATCCTTGTAAAAAAAAAAAAATTAAGGACTAATTTTCACCCACATTCTCTTGGATGACAATTGAAAAGGATCTCCCACATCAATCATAAGTGTAATTGTTGCTTGCCAACAAAGTAATTAATAAAGTCTTGTGCAAAATGAAAACATCGTAAAAACGAAACATTAAAAGCCGGGTATCCTACGTATGGGCATCACAGTACTTTATTACATCCAATCCTTACATTTCTCTTTATACAATCCTTACATTTCTCTTTAATGGTCAACAATATATACAATAATTGTAAAAACCATCCATAGTACTGTAATGCCCATAACATTCCTTTAAGTTTTGAGTTGCTTTTTTCATTTACATGATTCAATCTTTTTGAGCTGATTAGTTTCATTTTGGAATATTTATCTTATGCTCCGTTTGTTTCGGTCTAAAATAGTTTTCGTCATAAAATATTTTTAGGGAAGTCATTTTTTCAGAAAAATATTTTCCGTCGAAATCATTTTCTAGTGTTTGGAGCGTACGGAAAATTACAAATATTTTTTTTAACCATCTTAATTTATAAAAATTAAATTTTATTCACAATATAAAAAATATTAATGTAAAATAATATAAAAATGGCCGGATTCCAGCGAATATCCGGCACAAATCGGCCGGATCCCGGCCAGTTGGGCGAAAGCCGGCCGTCTTGGCTGGGATCCTGCCGTTCTGGGAGGATCCCGGCCAAACTAGCCGAGGATCCAGCAGGATTCGTCCAAGATCCCAGCTAGATGGCCGGGGATCCGGCCAGAATGGTCGGATCAGGCAGATCTGGCCAGATTCCGGCATACTTTTTTAGATTTCGACACTGACCAGTGCTGGAATCTGACGATAGCCAACTACTTGAACATAAAGATCGACTGCATCATTTAAAAGAGGGTCAACTGCGTCTGCCATTTACGGAAAATGATTTACGCTTCTAAAAATCGTAAATCATTTTTCAAAATTTACTAAGTATTTTTGGTTGAACGGAAATCATTTTCCTGTTGACTATTATTTTCGCTCCTACGAAACACCAAAAAATGTCGAAATCATTTTCCATAAACTATTTTACACCGAAACAAACGGAGCATTAGAAGGTGCACATTTTCTACTCTTTATTTTTTTTTGAAACCTCAAAACTCAAAAGTACAAAGAAACAATAAAAATAGATAAGAAAAATTAAACTCCGGCCTCTAAAGTCTAGGGGACTTTTCTTCCCTCTTTTTGACCACTCAACAGGGCAGTTGGAAATTATATTCTTATTAAGCCTTTGATTAACCAAAGAAGGAAATCAAAACTTAAATTAGCCTGCATGGGTAATTTTGCTGACCACTTTTAGGCTACCCTGCAATATCATAATATTTAATATTGACATAAACGTTCTCCATTTACTAATATGAGGAAAATTTGTGAATAATTAAACTGGATAGACGCCGTGGGAATAGGATCCTCTCTATTTTACTTGAGCCTGTCTTTGTAGGTTTTGTTGTTGTCTGCAGTTGATCTGGTTAGTAAGAGCTAGTTTCGACGTAAAAGGCTGCTGGTGTTTTGTTTGTCAAGCAGTTCAACTTGTAAGCTAGCTTGGTTTCTTTTCCTGTAGGTGTTTGTTAATGATTTGCTGTGTTGTTAGGCAGCTAATTAGTTCCAGTTAAGTTTGGAGTGTATATATGCTTGTACGTAGTCGATCTTTTCGTTTGTTTTAATAAATTTTGCAAGCAATATATCTAATTTCTGAATGAGATGGCTACTTAAAGAGCGGATAGTAAAATAACAGACATGATAATAAATATAAAAGCGAATGTAATGGCCTCCTAGTTCTGAAATAATCACTTCCTTCTTGCAAATTTGCTTTAAACCAGTGACAAATACGATGATAAAAGTATTAATATTAAGAACAACAGCAATTACACACTAAAACAATTATCAGAAAAGCATTGATAATAGAACAAGAAGTAAAAAAATAAATAAATTTAACAATATAATATAAGAAAAAAAAACAAAATAATAGTTGCCGCTTGTTCACGTGAGAAAATAAATTTATATATACATTTGCTTCATTCAGTTGTTTTTGTTAATTAATTATATCCACTATAACTGTTTGTTGGAATGATAGTACTGTATGTAGAGAAAGTTCGAGTTTGAGATGGACCTTCCACTAGACATTGTAAAACAACATGTATACTCGGAATTGTTAGAAAGAAGGAGGGAGTATAAATATGAACTTAAGAATTCATTGAACATCCACCTAGGTGAGTTTGTAGAACATGTAATTGCCACGACTAATCCGCAATACATTAGCAACCCTGTGGGTTTCGAAGCAGGAGTTCAATATTGATGTGATCCCAAAGTGCATGTAACAATATATCTTTATTATCATCCCAACATTTTTTATGCTTATTTATCTCCCTATTTTATTGAAAATATGTAGAGGAAGGCCCTTAAAAATAAGAAACGTCAAGCCATGCAAACCATACTACACACATCTGGGTTGAAGAGCTTAATTAGCTCGGGTTTATTTTGAGGATGTACACATTGAAAGAGATATTTAGTGGGTCATGCATTAAATGGCTTTTAACATAATTTGTTTTGTATGTATGTTTTTAAATTCATAATATGTAGGTGTCAAGATCAGGGAAAGGCCCTGACAGAAGCTCTTTATTTATCGAAACTCATACACACAAGGATGGCACTACTGTGACAACAAAGGCGGGGGAGAAAATTGTATGTGTGTTTGATTTATTTTGTTAGTATAATTGCTCTTTTCTTTTCTTTTTTTCTTTTTTAAATGGTGTTATAGATGGAGGTTACAAGACAAACCGGTGATTTGCTAATCCGTTTATCTTGTTACAGGCACTAATCAAGGAGATTATTTCACAATCGCTCCATCGACACGAATGCCCACACGGGGTTGCATTTTTTGGGATCCAAATGGCACATATGGACAAGTATTTGGCAAAGAACGGCCTGGACGCATACGTGGAGTAGGCGTTAGGTGTGCATCTAGCTCGATGGCCACATCTTCTTCCGCACCACAAGTCCCATATAACTTTTCACAACATGTTGACATCACCAAGTTTGTCAAGGACTTTGAGGCTTTTAAAGCTGCGTTTTAGGATTTGCACCCATCGGTAAATACATAACATTGTGTTTAGTATATATAATGAATACCTTTTTTCATATTATGATCAAAATATTTGGTGTATGCAGATGGTCAATTAGCTGAACTTTTACTCTGATTATAGACCTATTCTTCCCGAATTTGTCACCAATGCATATCGTGATAATGATAATCGTGAATATTGAAGAAGAAGATGATCGATTAGGTATAAACTTTAAAGGGAAAAATATATATTAGCCCCTAAACTACCAATGCTTAGATTCTGGCCCCCCAAACTACCACTTTCTGATTTTTTGGCCCCATCCGTCCATTTATGCCGTCAATTCTAAACATAATTCCAAAAATACCCCTCCTACACTTTGAAATTCTCAGGGTTAAGGGAGGGGTATTTTCGAGTTTTTGGTTAATTTCTGTTAGAATTAATGGTATAAATAGACGGATGGGGCCAAAAAATCAGAAAGTGGTAGTTTGGGGGGGCGGAGTGCAAGTGTTAGTAGTTCGAGGTGCCATCCGGAGAAAGGGTGGTAGTTTGGGGGACTAATATATATTTTTCCCAACTTTAAATCTCCAATGTTTGACACGAATCAGTAGGGGCATATGAAGAAAAGTTTCTTGTTTTCATTGTTAACTTATTGATAGCTTAGCTTGTTGTTGACTGAAAGCTAGCTGATTTTGTCACATGTTCTTCTCTTTTTTTTTTGTCCTAATTAAAGCGCCAAGAAGATTTAAATGGAAATGAAATAAGTAGACATATTGGTTATCCAAGACACATCCATTTGTTGTACAGACCACGTCTGAAACTGTTTTAACTTTAGACATTCCTTCATTAAGATAATCTGGATTGAAGCTTTAGCAGTAGTATTTTTCATACAATATATATTAAATATTGGGTTAAATATATAAAAGCCCCCCAAACTACCACCATTTCTCCGGATAGCCCCCCAAACTACCAACACTAACACTCCAACCCCCCAAACTACTAAACTCTCGTTTTTTGGCCCCCTCCGTCAGTTTAAGTCGTCAAATTGGATGAAAAATGCTCACCTGCCGTGCACGTGAGTTTTTAAGCCCGAAATTGTCCCTCTGTACAAGTCCGGATTTACGAAAATGCCCTACTTGCCTTTAGTGCCCGTATGAGGTGAAAAGTGGCAAAATATTACAATGTTGCCACCTTTCACCATATTGAACGAACAGACTTAACTTAATGGGAAAAAAAAAAAAACAGAGTTGTCTTATTTTAGGGTTAGTCGAAGTTGGTCTAGTTTCTACAGGTTTGCAATCGAAGGCTTGGAGGAAGAAGTAGTCGACCGATCAGCCGGGCTTCGGTTTTGGGGTAGGGCCGAAATCAAAGGCTTGGATCTAAAGCTCGCGGGCGTCCGGGGTTCACGGGAGTTGCGTTGCTCGGACCTTGGCACTGTGTCGCCGGACGTGGGTTGCTGGAGGTGCGTCGCCAGAGGTCGGTTGCCAGAGGTGCGTTGCCTTGCCAGAGTTGTGCTGATCTGCGTGTTGTCCTGCATTTTGGAATTGGGTTTTTCGGACACCCAGAGGTAATATAGACAGTGTAGCTTTTATTGTGATTCTTGTTTTGGGTGTTGTTATATAGGGTACTGAATCTTGATTGTGAATTTTCCAGGATTACAGTAATTGGGTGATATGCCAAGTGTATGAGCGTGCCGAAGACGACGACGACAGAACAGAGCTCTCATGCTTGGACGAAGTTTTCTTATCATTGGATGATCTTGATGAGATTAGTTTGCCAAATTAAAAAGTTCCAATAACCGCATGTGATCAAAGCTAGTGGTCCGTTATCCAAATGTACATCTTCATTAATTATTGCAAATTAGTTAAATGAGATGTCTATCACAAAAATCTCAACAAAGACAAACCTCATCAAACACCCACCCATTTAGGCATTTCATCAAACACTCACTGTGCATCACAAAAATCTCAACAAAGACAAACCCCATCAAACACCCATTCGTCCACAAAATAAAACTCAAACTCAAATAGAACACCCTAAGAATTGTTCCAAATTAATCAAATAAAACCCTAAAATTGAAACAAAATAAAACCTAAAACCGACCTTGTTTCGGGATGTCAAGGGTGGCAAGCTAGTCGGCCTCTATCAACAGAGACGAAAACGGCGGCGACCTTTTGGGGCTGCCGGAATGCGTCGACCTTCGGGGGCTGCCGGACTGCGTCGATCGGTGTCCTCCTCCGAGCTGCTGCTTTGGAATGTGTCGCTGGCGTGTGGAGAGGTGACCTTCGGGGGCTGTCGGAATGCGTCGACCGGTGTCCTCCTCCGAGCTGCTGCTTTGGAAAGAGTCGTCGGCGTGTGGAGAGGCGACTTTCGGGGGCTGGTTCCACCTAAAGACGTGATCGAGTCATTAGAAGAACCATTAGAACCATCATACTTGTACAGAGGGGCAATTTCGGGCTTTTGGGGCTTAAAAACTCATGTGCACGGCAAGTGGGCATTTTCCATCCAATTTGATGACTTAAACTGACGGAGGGGGCCAAAAAACGAAAGTTTGGTAGTTTGGGGGGTCGGAGTGTCAGTGTTGGTAGTTTGGCGGGCCATCCGGAGAAAGGGTGGTAGTTTGGGGGGATTTTATATATTTAACCCTTAAATATTTGAGTCTGTCAAAGCTTTAGTAGTTGCTTTCAAGGTTTGACTTCCCCACCCAAACTTCTTTTATTTTACATGATTGTGATTGCTTCCCAGTTATTGTCAATTTTTGGTCCTTATGTTTTTCATGCAATACAAAGAATTAAAATTCACGTGGATGACTGTTTCTATGCAGGCAAACAGTAGTGTTGATGTTATTTTGGGGATATTGTTCAGCAGTGAAGGGCAGAAACTAAAGGAAGAATTTTGTGGGAACAACAAAAGTTTTAGTTTATCAAGGATCTATGATGTTTAATTTATTTATCACTAATGGTTATTGTGAATGAACTTTAGTTTCTTCATTTGTTTATCAGGATCTGCTTAAGAATTTAATTTATTAGGAAATGTTATTGTTGTGAGTTTAAAAGAGTACTCGCAAGTGCACGAATCGTTTGCAATATAGCGTTTTGCAAATGCGAGGTCGATCCCACATGGAATTGTGTTGCGAAAATTAATCTCTATTCAAATTAATCATATTTTAACATAGTTCCAAATTTAGGGTTTTTAAACAAATTAAACCTCAAACTTAACAAATCAAAAGATAGGGTTCTAAGGTTTTGGAATTCAAACCCACCAAATCATAACTACATATTCGCATGCTTATCAACATATATTCACATACAAATCTTATGTATGCTCTACTTTGCTTCAAAAAATCGTTTAAGTCATCCAATGAATCTGATCTTCACACAAATCACAAAAGATACCGGGTTTTTCCCAAATCATCCATTGTACCCATTCAAAGAACAAATCACAATAGATACCCGGTTTTTCACCAATTCATCTAATGTACCCGTTGAATGAAACACAATGAATACCCAACGTTTTGATAAATAAAACACCCAAGCAATCAATTAAATAAGACAACCTCAAATCATCACTTGTATTCGGAAATCACAAGAGATACCCAAAAATCATTCCAAAAATTGAATAGAAGTAGAACAATTATAAATCAAAAGCCCATAAACTCAAATAGCATAAATAAGCATGAAAATATAGTTTCTCTTCAATGGTGAGGCTTCATCCTCAACCCTAGATGAGAGTTTAGCTATCCATAACTAAGGAAAGCATAAATAAACAACAATAATCCATTAAAAATCAAAGGAACTTACAAAATATGGAAATTCTAGATGAAAATCACCCAAGAACCCTAAAAAATAGAGAAAACAGCGCCTAGGGCGCTCTCCAAGCGGCCTATACCGAAAGAAATGAGAAAGAGGGGTATTTATAGAGCTAGCTAGGGTTTCTGCATATCCAGGTCAGCATAAGTGCACTCGATCGCACTTTAGGTGTGCTCGAGAGCACTGGAGCATTCTGTCAGGCCGCTAATGGCTGTTGTGGGCACGTGTGCTTGAACTCAACAGGGATGTGCTTGAGCCCATTTCCAGAAAATTCAAATTTTCAGCCTTTTTGCCTCAAAATCTCAATTTCTCTCTCAACCTGCAAAACACCAAAACTAGCCAAAAACATCAGAAAATAACAAAACTAAAGGTTTAACAAATGCAAATTAAGGGATTCAAATATACAATATTTGTGACTCATAAGTTATGGTGGATGATATTTAGTTTGTTTATAATAACATTTTTAGTTATTGCGGAAGATGTTTAGTTTGTTTATGAATTTGTTTATTAGGATTTTGGTATTTTTGAAACCGATTTTATAGAGTTTAAAATTTTTGGTTCTAAGGGATTAATACAAATTAATTAAATATAATTACTGGCTTTTTGATAGGAGTTTTTCTCCAATCCTAGTACTTGGATTAATTCAAGTTGATCTCTATCTCATTTATCTTTATCTATATATTATCTTTATCTTTCCAGTTAGGCTATCTTATTATCTTTATCTTTCTAGTTGGTTTATCTTGAGAGTTGTTAAATTGGTAGAAGTGTTATTGCTTATGTTTATCGTAGTTAATTATCAATAGTATTTGTATTTACATTTAAAGACCATTTAGTTGTTAATGAAGGAAAAAAAAAATTAGAGAAATTGTGGTTTATTCCTACTCTAAGTGGAGTATTGTGGTGTTCTTCTACCCTAAGTGAAGAATTGGGGTCTATCCTACCTGAAAGGAGCTGTCAAATCCTATAATCTTTCCATTCCATTTCTGCACGTCATCCCTGTTTTTATACATCCATCACAAATCACGCATCAATTTTAGGCTTATGGCTCTTCTCGGCGCATGTTCATGCGCTAGGAAGATCAACCTCTTTCTGGAGCATGCCTATGTGGCAGGATGATTCACAATGCGCCAAGAAGTAATTCCTGGAGCAACATGCTTCATCCTTGGCGCAAATTATTGCGCCAAGATAATCTAGCATATGTGGTATATGCCAGTAAGCACAACTTTTCAAACACTGCATTAGTGGCAATTAAAATTATCACTAGTCAAATGTCAAGAACATGTTTTCTGACATTTATTGATACATTCCGAGCATTTAAAAATGCTAAGAATTGGCTTTTTTTTTTCTTTTTTTTTTGTAGTGACTGATCTCTCACAATTACCTATCCGAATTCTCTCAAATAATTTGAGAGAATCCTAATCCAGGAAAAGTAAAAGTGAAAGTAAAATGTATCGCTGACATTTTTAATTGCCTCTACTGGAGCAAATTTATGCGTCAAATCTGCTGGTTGTTTGTGCTTTTATCACAAGCAAAGCCCAAGTAAGTTGCACTTTATTACGAATTCGGATTCTCTCTAATTTTATTTGAATTGGAGAGTAGCCGGTTCATGGTTTGCATCTCTCTCATTCTTTTATTTATTATTATTATTACCATTTGTCTTGTCTTTTTTTTTTTTGGCAAAACCTATGATAAATCTATGAGTAAAAGAACGATTTGAAAATGGTCCCTAATTTTTTAATTTTGGATTTTAAACGCCTGATTGTTCACGAATTTCAAATCGGTCCCTTCGTCTCATTCTCCGTCTCCTTTCTGTCCAAGTCTGTTGTTACTTTGTTAATCAAAGCCACGCAATCGCCACATGGACATCAGAACACTTGCCCAAAATGATGTCGTTCCGCAACCTTTTTAAACCACATCATCTTAAAATATTATTTTTTTAAAAAAATGAAAATAGGGTTTTGGAGGGTGGCTGCCAACAGGGGGTGGCTCGCGGCCACCCGCTAGGGCCAAGAGTGGCGTGCGGCCACCCCTAGATCCATTTCGGGGTGGCCGCGTGGCTAACCCCTGGCCCCTAGGTGGCTTTCAAGCCATCCATAGATTCATTTCGTGGTGATTTTGCGGCAACCCCTAGCCCCTTGGGGTGGCCGTGCTCCACCCCTTGACCCCTTGAGGTAGCCACGCGCCAACCCGCTGCCCCTGGGGGTGGCCACGCGCTACCCCAAAGGTGGCGTTGGCCACCTCTGAAGGTGGCTCGCAGGCCAACCCCCAAACCACCATCTTCATTTATCTTTTTTAAAAAAAAATAATAGTAAAATTTTAAGTTTTTAAATAATATAATAAAAATAATAATATTTTAAGATGATGTGGTTTAAAAAGGTTGTGGAACGGCGTCGTTTTGGGCCGGTGTTCTGACGCCCATGTGGCGGTTGCGTGGCTTTGACTAACAGAGTAACAGCAGACTTGGACAGAAATGAGACGGAGGGACCAATTTGGAATTCACGAACACTTGGGCGTTTAAAATCCAAAATTAAAAAGTTAGAGACTATTTTCAAATCGCGCTTTTACCCAAAAATTTATCATAGATTTTTCCTAGTTTTTTCTTTACTCCAGTATTTAATTTTCTAGAGATGAAGCCCGCCTACTTGAGTACATAAAGAATGGACATATACGTGGTTTGATTGTAATTACCAAATTATCGATAAATTTTTTAAGCTAGGGAGGGTAAGTCCAAGTCACTTATAATTGTCATTTATAAAAACAAGAAAAGATAATTTCATCTTTTCTTACCTATTTATTTTTTGTTATCATGTTGCAGTGTAAAAATGCAATCTATCAAGGCTTGAACACTTAGGCTTCGTTTAGTTAGCGGAATGAGTTTTCTATTGGAAAAGGAAATAGTTATTCTCATGAATAAAAGATAGTGGAATGGAATGATTATTCATAATCTTTAATTTGGTAACAACACATAAACTTTAATTGGAATACAATTAAAATTACTAAAAAAACTCTCATATTATATTTTAATATATATATATATATATATATTTTTTTTTTTTTTGAAAAATGATGGGTGGCTGCAACTACCCCCGGAGTTGTCTCCAGGGGTGTCCTGTGCCACCCCCAATTGCTTCGGGGGTGGTGCGATCACCCTCGGCGCCCTATGTGGCTGGCCGACCACTCATTGGGTTGGGTTTCGTTTTTTTCTTTTCTTTTTTGAAAATAAATTGCAAGGAAATAAAAAATAAGAGTGATGGTTTTTTATTTTATTTTTAGAAATTGTAGTCCATTCTCATATGAATAGCTATTCTTCTAATTTTTTAGAGGAATCGGTATTCCTCTTCGTAAATGAATAGTTATTTCAATGGAAATAACTATCCCAAGGAATAAACTCATACCAAACAAAAGAATAAATATTCCATAAGAATAATCATTCCATTCTAGAAGTCTATTCCGTGAACCAAACGAAGCCTTATAGAAAACGAAAAAACATAAGAATAAAGAATAATATTCACGCAATTATGAATTATAATCATAGCTATGGTAAAGTTGCCATGCCTTCCATTCTTAAAGTTGCTATGTATTCGGGTTTTACACTTTTACTTCCATTTCAACTAGGCCAATATATTAGGTCAAAAAGGTAGAATTTTTTTTTTGAAATGGCTAAAAAAAGTCTAAATTAAGCCCAAAAGATCAAATTTTTAAAAAATTTAGTTACCAGTCCAAATAACCGAGTGTCATCCGATAACTGACGGTTATTAAAAAACCGGTTAACTGGTTATTGGTTTTAGTCAATAACCAATAACCGTAACCAAATTTTCAACCCTAATTTTGGGAGTCGCCGAAACAAAATAGCCATGTTTGAACTTTGAAGTACAAATTTTGAATGAGTGGTGTTTTCTTTAATTAAATATTTTAACTTTTTTACACAACTTTAGCTGTAATTAAATTATTGAAACGTATGTCTTTTTCTATTTATATTCTAATCAAAATTTATTTCGTCATTTGACTGGATGCATGTTTTTAAGGCCTATTGCAATAAGATTTAGAACATTTTTTTTTTAATGACCATCCAAATCTATAGTACGTGTTTGGGTGTTTGATTTTTTTGTATTGTATTTTATTATTCTTTACTATATTTAAAATTGTGAATATCGAAAAAAAAATTATTTTTTTACATTAATGTTTGGATGGTTTAGAAAATCTAAGACAAAATAGAAAAAAAATTGAATAATAGAATTGAAATTTAGCAGAACAACACAAACATGTATTTAAAAGAAAAAGAAAAAAAAGTGTTATCTAAACATGCTCTTAGAAGTTCTCTATGCTCAGCTGATAGCGGATGTACACACCATGCTGAACGAGTTTCCGTTTCATAAAGTCCAATATCTAAGCAGAGATGCTAGTAAGGTTGTACACGGGTTGGCCAAGCAAATCGTTAATCGGTCTTGTGATTTTATGTGGATTGATGAATTTAATGTCCTTCACCAGTCTAACACCATGTAAGTGCCAATTATGGCTCTTCTGATTGATGAATGAAACTCTACTTTCCTTTCAAAAAAAAAAAAAAAGAAAGAGAAGATTTGAGTTCTCTAAGACCGGTCAAAGTAGTTTTACTGTAACTTATTTATTTCTTAAATATTAGGAAAATCTAAAAAAAAAAAGTCAAATGCAGCAGTTTTACCGTTGCAACAACATGTTAGCTTCATTATATTTTTCTTATTTATTATTTTTATTTCTTCTTTTTTCTCTCGTTTTTTTGGCATTTTATCCAAAATTGTGTTTGAAATTTTTTCAAAAATGTGAGGATAGGTGAAAACTTTATTTTGTAAGGAATATAAATATTTATTGGTATAAGAAAAAATAATAAAAGCTATTATAGATCGATAGGTAAACAATAGTTTTGATAGTAATTTGTTTGGAAACAGTAAAGAATCAATATTCTTTTCGGGTTTTTTTTTTCAAAACCTGGTCACCCGGGTTCAACCCGATTCCAACCTGGAAACACATGAATTCAAGCAAAATTCAAGAGAAAAACGGCTTTACAAAAGAACAAAAAAATGCGTGAGTTCCACCCAGATAATAATTATTAAAATTAAATAAAAAATTTTCATATTTTTTTATAATAAATAATTTTTTTTTTACATGTCCACACAAGAGGGGGAGGGAGATTCAAGCTAGTGACATCCGCTTCATGAGGCGTGGTTCCTAGCCGATTGAGCTACCCCTTAGGGACATTATAATAAATTATTATTATTTCAATTATTATCGCACACTACTTTTCATAACACCAATCACTATACACAACTTTTTATACATCCAATCATTTCCTACTATTAAAAAACATTACTTTTCAATCTCAAAAATCCAACCATTAAACACAATTTCAAAAAAAAAAAATTCTATTCATTACCAAAACACATATTCTTGCCTCGAAATTCACAAAGAGAATAAGAATTCAATTATAATTTCAAAAATTCAACACCAAAACGGACCACAAATTATTTTTTTATGATGGTAGAACTATCACTATGATAGCGCTATTCAAGTGTCAAACAGAGACACCACTTAAATGGATAAAAAAAATAATAATAACAAAAAAAAAAAAAAAAAAGAACGGAGAGAGAGTAAAAAGGTATAGAAGAATGCTAGACATCTAAAAAAATTTTTCTTCCAAAAGTTGGGTCTCAAATGATGTGTAACAATCTCATGTGATCTATCATTTTGAGAAATGTGTCACAATCTCATGAAATTGTAACACATCATTTGAAAAACAACTTTTAAAAAAAAAAATTAAATGTGTAGCATTTTTCAAAAGTACAAGTATCATATCACTAACATTTCTTCTTCTATTCGAGCAAAAGGTGCATCTCATCTACTTTCTTGTTTAGTAACTTTTATTGTTTTACATCATCTTTTTATTATTTGCATCTGCATAGTTATTGTTGTTATTAAATGAGGTTATTATTGCTATCTGCATATTAGATAATGACATTTTTTTTTTGGTCTCCTTAGATTTCTATTACGGTCTATTTTAAAAGAATTTGAAAATAAATTTAGGCTGATTTTTAGAATTTTAGTCTTGTATTTTTTTAAGCCATATTAATATTTTGAAAATATATTAATTTTCATATTACTTTTGTTTTTTTTACTAAGTGTTACACTAGAAAACAATTCAACCAATCAAACTAATATAAACACAGCATATACTTAATCCAAAATAATAAGAATTTTTTTAAATATAATATATGCACGCATATATACAGCCCTAGCAACACTTATATACATCTTATTATCAAACAATTTTGTATACTCTTCTTCAAAGAAAAATTGAAATTTACATCACATTAATCCAGAAAATGCATATCAATTATGGACAGATGATACTTGTGCAAGAGAGATGGAGAATTTGTAGACCACCTTCTTTTTAACTGTAAT
>JAJPGS010002471.1:0-13857 GCA_028654335.1 Alnus rubra | reverse complement strand
TACATCTAATTATGACACTAGATATGGAAAAAAAATCTAATATTGGATATTGCATGATCTTGCATGGATATCTCTCTCTCTTGCTGTCAAAGATCCGACCATTGGAAGTGTGCTGGCTTGATCTCAGCCATTCAAGTTATTATATATAGCATGCATGGGACATCAAAATCAGCCAAAGCTCTCCCCATACCACTCACGTATGCTTCCCTTCCCTTCACTGTTTAGTGCTGGATCTTCCATGGGAAAAACTCTCTCACTCTCCTATGAAAACCAGCACTTATGAGCCAGAAATGAAGCCTTAAATCTCCTCTTGTTTCCTAACAAAACACTAGAAATCAACATCTGAAATCCTCTCTGATTCTAGCTCAAAAACCAGCAACTTCCAACTCATTTAAGCACTCTGTTTTGGAATTAGATCCCTTCCTTTTATCCAATCTGTTGGGTACGAATTTTGGTAAATAAATCTTCCTTTTCACTCTCTAAAATTCAGTATTTGTTCCCTGGATCATGGGCTGTTTCTCCTTTTCTAATGAGAGAATTACACCATGAAGTTTTAAATAAGCAAGATAGTAGCTTTGCTTTAATATTTTGTGTGTATGAGCTGCTGAAATGTATGTGTGTCGATTAATAAAATGAATGTGTGAAGTAAATTGTGTGTGAGATGTATGATGGAATTCCCTGCATGAATGAGAATATTAAAGTATAACTTAGTGAATAAGTGTAATTATGGGTATATGGCTAATATGTGTGTGTGTAGAAAGGATTATTTTGGCTACGAGGTGTACATAATATATATGGATATGAGTGGGAGTCATATACCAATATACTAGTTGGAATTAATGGCTAATAAAAGAGGAAGTTTTAGTTTCATTATTCAATAATCTAAGATGGCATTCCAATATTTTGATTAAGAAAACCAAAAACGGAAGTGTTAGGACGACGGTTAAAATAATACTTTAAGGATAAGTATAGTAAACATATTCGTAGCACCTTTTCACTAATTTAGTGTTACTACATGATTGAAATTATGCATTGTAGAGAAAGACTTTTGGAGCAGAAACTAGTAAGTATCTCTATACTTACTGAGGACGAAGCTGGTTGACTTTTCCTATAATATTATGTTTACTGCTTTATTTACTTGTTTGCGCATGTGGTTTTGCATATTTTATTATTTTTAATAACCTGTCAAATAACAAGCTGTTGGATCAAGATCCACAGTGGGTACGCGAGGCTTCACATGAGTTCCAAGGTTCTCAGTGAATGATGAGGTACCTGAAAAGAATAATAAATACAAAAACTGGTGTACCAAGGTCACCAGGAAAACCAAGGTTTCCAGGAGCCAAGGCTCCCAAAGAATATAATTAAAAGTTAAGTGAGGAAACCAAGGTTTCAAATAACACGCTAACCGTGCCAAGGCCAACAGAGTAGTGGAAAAAGGAGAATACCTAAAACTCTACACTTAAAACTGTCATTGCTTTATGATTACGTTTATGTTCATCTTATGTCTATGATTCGCGGTCATAGATTATATTTTGTATATACATGTGATTATATGGTCATTGCATTATGTTGCATTAATTAAATAAATCAACATTTATATTATTATTGGAAATAGCGGACTCACTTTAGTATTCTATGTTGTTGTCTTCTCTCTGTACTGTGTAATGATTCAGGCTGTGAAGAAGAGGAATATCAGGACTATCCCAACTTATAGATGGTTCCTGATTCAGTTTTTGTAAGGCTAGACAGCCTCTCTTTTTGGGACTACCCTACTTTAGTTCACCCTACCTAACTTAAGACATTACTTATAGTTCTCTGGTTATATGTAAATATTTGGCTTGTATGACTATCTTGCCCTGTGAGGAAAGACTATTATCACTGTTTGTATAATTATATTGACTGGCTTATTATAAATATTTTGAGGTATTTCAGTAGAAGCTCTGAAGTGTTACTTAATTCCTAAGTTTGTATTACATTTATATATATTTCGTTGCCAACATATACCTCTGATGAGTTAGTAACGTTACGTGGAAATCGAAAAATTTTCACTTACGCTTTTTGTAAAAGCGAGGCGTTACAATCAATCTTCGGATTCTCTTTTCATTCATCATGGAGATAATCCGAGTTCAATTCTGGTTTCTCAACCGAGAATTATAATTCTTGGAGTCGATCAATGCTGATGGCTCTAAATACGAAAAACAAAATCTGTTTGATTGATGGTTCAATGCCAAAACCATCTGATTCTTCATCAACTTTCAAGGCCTGGACAGGATGCAATGATATGATACTGAGTTGGATTATCAATTCAGCTTCAAAGGAGATCGCAGCTAGTATAATCTACATTGACAATGCTGAAGCTCTATGGAGAGACCTGAAGGAACGGTTTTCTCAAGGCAATGGCCCTCGTATTTTCCATCTTCAGAAATCAATTGCTGCCATCACTCAGAATTCCAATTCAGTAAGCTCATACTATACTCAACTTAAAAGTATTTGGGATGAACTTTCCAATTATCGTCCAGTTCCTTTATGTTCTTGTGGGCGTTGTATGAAGACAATCATGGACTTTCATCAACAAGAATACACTTACCATTTTCTAATGGGTTTAAATGATTCTTTCTCAAAGATTAGTGGTCAAATCCTATTGCTTGAGCCACTTCCCCCTATCAACAAAGTCTTTTCTTTAGTTTTACAAGAAGAGAGACAGAAAGAACTCTCTGGAGGAATTTTTCAAACTCCTCAATTTGTTGGTAGTTCAGCTTTGATGTCAAGCAAATCTCCTGCCGTCAATAATCAGAATGTTAAGTGGTTTTCACGCAAGAACAAGCCTACTTGTAGCCAATGTGGTGTGCTTGGTCACACGGTTGAAAAATGCTACAAAATTCACGGATTCCCGCCCGATTTCAAGTTCACTCGAAATAAGCCTGATAGCAACTCTTTTGCCAATCATGTTCAAACTGCAGACAATCCATCTCTGCCATTCACTCAAAGTCAATTTCAGCAATTAATGACATTCATGCAGAATAACCCATCCTTCACACCTTCATCCTCAGCCCTTCAAGCAGGTAGTATTTCAAATACTACATCTGATCGCCTAATTCAATCAAATGAAGGTATTCCTCTTAATCTCATTCATAGTCAATCCATGAACTTCAATCCTCAGTACTTAGTTTTTTCCTCATATCATACCTCTGTTTTGTGTCAACCTCATACATGGATTATTGACACTGGAGCCACTGATCATATGATCAACTCCATTTCTCTTTTCACATCTATCATAACCACCATTTCTAGCAAAGTGAAATTGCCTAATGGCAAATTTGCTCTTGTAACCCATATCGGTACAATTAAAATTTCAGCACATTTAACACTTACAAATGTTTTATGTGTTCCTTCCTTTTCTTTTAATCTTCTTTCAGTTAGCAAGCTTGTTAAAACCTTCAACTTTTGTTTCATTTTCTTTGCTAACCATTGCTTCATACAGAATCTAACAACATGGATGACGATTGGAGTGGGTAGAGAAGCAAATGGATTGTTCTACTTGCTGGAGAAACCTGCATTGCTTTCAACAAATGTATCTTCTTCTTCTTGTACTTTCAATTTTGTACCTTTTCAATTTTTTGCAAATGTCAAATCTGTTTCTACAGATATTTGCCACTATAGGTTGGGACATTTGTCTCATTCTAGACTTCAACTTTTACATTCCAATAATCCACAAATCTCATGTGATTTGTTGACTACTCCTTGTACAATTTGCCCTTTGGCTCGACAAAAACGATTATCTTTTCCTCATAGCATTACTTCTTCAACATCTATCTTTGATTTAATACATTGTGATATATGGGGTCCATATTTTGTTGGTTCTAGGAATGATCATCATTACTTTCTCACTATAGTTGATGACTATAGTCGATATACATGGATTCATTTACTAAAATCCAAAGATCAAACCAGAATTTACATTCAATCATTTTTAACTTTGTTGAGACTCAATTCAGTTCTAAAATCAAAGTCTTACGTTCGGACAATGGTCCAGAATTCAATATGACAGAATTTTATTCTACAAAAGGGTTTCTACATCAACTTAGTTGTGTAGAATCACCTCAGCAAAATGTTGTTGTTGAAAGAAAACACCAACATCTTTTAAATGTAGCTCGTTCTCTTCCTTTTCAAGCCAATCTTCCTCTCATTTTTGGGGAGATTACATTCTAACAGCTGCATATCTTATCAATCGGATTCTAACTCCAAATTTATCAAACATCTCTCCATATGAGTTGGTTTATGCCAAACCTCCTATATATGATCATTTTAAAGTTTTTGGATGTTTTGCTATGCTTCTACTCTATCTAGAAACAGAACCAAGTTTGATCCTAGACCTAAACCTTGTATGTTTCTTGGTTATCATTTTCATCAAAAAGGTTACAAATTGTTTGATCTTCATACACATTCAATTTTCATTTCCCGAGATGTAATTTTTCATGAGTCAATTTTTCCATTTGCTGTTGGTCTCCTTAATCCTTCTTCCAATGGTGTTTTCTCTCCTTCATTATCTCCTACACAGTCTGTTTTACCAAATGTCATTAATGACATTTCAGATATTCCAAATTCTGATATATCATCTGATCCTCAGCAATCACAATCGGTTCTTCAGAATTCTTATCCTACATATCAGCATCCTTCTTTGTCTTCATCTACTGATATATCTTCACCACCTACAATTACACCTCATGATTTTGCACCTCGAAGATCATCCCATTTTAAACAAAAACCAGGTTATCTACAGTAGTATCATTGTCAACTTGCTTCTCATTCTTCTCCAAATTCTGATTCTGTGAAGTCTGATTCAGGTATTCAGTATTCTCTATCATTTTCTCTTTGTTATGATAAATTGTCTCCTTCATATCAAGCCTTTTTTCTATCAATATCTTCTACATACGAACCTCAATTTTTTCACCAAGCCAACAAACTTCAGCATTGGCGTGATGCTATGAACGCTGAGATTGCTGCACTTGAAGATAACCATACTTGGATTATTACAGATTTGCCTTCCAATAAAGTTCCAATTGGATGCAAATGGGTTTATAAGGTGAAACTTAAGGCAGATGGGTCTATTGAGCGATGTAAGGCCCGATTAGTTGCTAAAGGTAACACACAGTGTGAGGGCTTATACTATTATGAGACGTTTTCTCCGGTTGCAAAAGATGCCTTCTTGCTCTTGCTGCTTCACATGGCTAGTTTCTGCATCAGCTTGATGTTAATAATGCATTTCTTCATGGCGAACTTAATGAAGAAGTTTACATGAAGTTGCCACAGGGATATATTGTTAAGGGGGAGAACAAAGTGTGTAAGCTTACTAAATCTTTGTATGGCGTCAAGCAGGCTTCACGGCAATGGTTTGCCAAATTTTCATCCACTTTGATCAATCATGGTTTCCTTCAATCAAAGTCAGATTACTCACTGTTCACTCGATCTCAAGGAACCATCTTCATTGCTCTTTTGGTGTATGTGGACGATATTGTCCAAGCTAGTAATGATGCTGATGTTATTACTCAACTCATTTCATTTTTGAACAACCAGTTTAAACTTAAGGATCTTGGTGATCTGAAATTCTTTCTTGGTTTGGAAGTTGCTCGAACTTCAAAGGGTATTTCTCTTTGTCAAAGAAAATACACTTTAGAAATTCTAGAGGATACTGGTTTACTTGCTGCTAAACCCTCAAAATTTCCCATGAAATCCAACCTGAAATTATCTACTTCTAATGGTGATCTACATGCTGATCCTGCTAGCTATAGAAGACTTGTTGGAAGACTTCTTTATTTCACCATTACTCGCCCAAATATATCTTATTCAGTGCAGATTCTAAGCCAATTTATAGCTAATACACGGCAACCTCACATGGATGCAGCCACTCGGGTCCTTAGATACTTAAAATCTTCTCCTGGCCAAGGTTTTTTTTATTCCTCTTCATCAGTTTCACATCTTAAAGCATTTTGTGATTCTGATTGGGCCGACTGCCTGGACACTAGAAGATCCATTACTGGATATTGCGTTTTCTTGGGGGACTCTTTGATTTCATGGAAATCAAAGAAGCAGCACACTGTTTCTCGTTCGTCTGCAGAAGCTGACTATCGATCAATGGCAGCAACAATCTGTGAAATTACTTGGTTGCTGAGTTTACTATCTGATCTTCAAGTTTGTCATCCGCAACCAGCTTTGTTATTTTGTGATAATCAGGCGGCTCTTCACATTGCTGCAAATCCAGTCTTCCACGAGAGAACTAAACACATTGAGATAGATTGTCATTTAGTTCGGGATAAGATTCAGGAAAATGTCATTCGAACTCTTCATGTGAAGTCTCTTCATCAACTTGCTGATTTGTTCACTAAAGCTCTTGGTTCCAATATTTTTACTCATCTATTGTCCAAGACGAACACCATTAATATTTTTGTTTCATCTTGAGGGAGAGTTTTAGTGATACTTTGTATATCAGACTGGTATGTTAGTTACATACCAGCTGGCACGTTAGTTATAGAAGTTAGATTATTGTTAGTTGAATCAGTTTAGTTTCTAGATGAATTCTAGTTCATTCTTTTTGTATAAATACTTTGTTCTGTAAGCAGTTTACTCATTCAGTACATTCAATATACAAGAGATCATTTTTCTCTCCAGAATACTTCTCTCTTTTCATCCTCTGTTTTCTCTGTTCTTGATCTCATTCCTCATTTCCATTCGTGTTATTCATAATCTGATATCGAACACACTATTCTATCAGAACCTTACCTTATCCTGAGTAAGACTCTACCCTTACCTAGCCTTCCTATGTTCTGGTATCATTCCTTACCTAAGGTTATCTTGATAAATCCTAATGTTCGTATAGCCAAAATGTTATGATACCACCTGCAACGACCAAGTGGTTTATTAACAGTAATTAACCTCCATAGTACTGTTACCGTAACGTTCCGGACTTATTTAATAAGTAAATTACCCAACGAGTTACTTTTACTCGTCATAAATCAGATAACAATGCAGTCGAAAGGCATATCTTTTTTCTTTTCTTTTTTTTCTTTCCTGACAATCATTAACCAGGGCAACTCAAACTCCTCGAAATGCTCCCGTACGTAGGCGACCCTCAACTGTATCAAACACTAAAAAAACATAGTCATACAATCTCTCCTACAGACCCAGTATGGTGCACCATAAACTAAATTCGGATTGACTATAAAACATAGTTTATTATTTACAGGTGAAAATACAAAATTTAAATCCACGACTTAGTGAGTTTTGTTTTAGGAAGTGAAAGACGCATTGTTGTTATCAAATTAAACTTGCACTATAAGAGAAGAAATTGCTTACACTCAATAGAGAAATTTTTACATTATTTTATTGTAGTAATTAGGTCATGATTTAGACTGAAAATATATTGTTTATTCAATGTCCTAATATATAATTCCAAGAGAAATATATTTAATTCATAACAGTAAAACGAGATTACCTTTTGTACAACGTCAAGCACAGAAACTCATGTACTAATTAATTACTTATTCGGATTTAAAATGAATACCTAGCATAGGGTTCAAGACCAACTTGGTATCGTGTCATATTTCTTGCCCACTGCACCACATGCAAAGAGAGAGAGAGACAGAGAGACAGAGAGCAAACAAACAAACCGATACAACTGAAGCTGGATTTGCAAGTGGAAAGCATGCAAAGAAGAAAGAGTGCCAAGTGGGATATCCTTCTTGTTGACTAGCTGTTGCCATTTTTTCTGCCTCGTTCAGCTCAAAAAATCCGAAGGAAAAAATTACTTCTTCATCTCTTTTACCAGTTTACCCCTTATTTTAGGTCCAAATTTCAACTCTCCAAAAGAAATATATGCATAGTGTTTCATACACAAATATATATATATATATATAAGAAATACTATTTTGTATTTTATTGTATTTCGTTTTCTTTTTCTTTTTTTGTTTTATTTGATATTGTCAATTCACCATTAACTTTATTTTTCTTTTTGATAAAAATAGATTGACAACGTCACATTAATTAGGGGATAAGAGAAATAAACTCGATCACTGTTTATGTTATTCTACTGAGTATGATACATTGCCACCCAAGACACAACTCTTGACCACATTTGCTCACGTGGTAATTTTTACTTCTATTTTAATTTTTTTTTTTAAAAGAAAAACACTAAATCAAGCAAGGAAATCACCTTACTACATGAGCAAAGTGGTCAAGAATTATTTTCAGGAGTGGCAAAAGATCATATATCTATTCTGGTTACCTTAAACGTAGGTGAAGGGTTTCTATTTATAAATGAAATCAATTACAAAAGATTGCTATGAAATAGCAATTGTGTTTGAAATATACGACAATCGAGATCAAATAACACGTACACACGGCTTATGAACTAGCTAGTCTTATCTACATCTCTTGAGTTTGAACTCTTCTTGTTATCTTGGCTGAGAGATCGAGCTAGCTGTTGCAGTGTTTGAATCCAACTGAGATTGGTTTGAATTATTTATTGCAGATATTTCTCTGACATATATATATATATATATATATATATATATATATATATATATATATATATATATATATATATCGAACAACTGTGGACATCCAAATAAACCTTAGGAGAAACCAACAATATATATAAATAGACGAAGCTATAGTAGTTTTCATGGGAATTTTCCTTGGCCTCGTAGACATCGATCATATAATTATGAGAAAGAGACTTAAATATTTATTGATACCATGCATTCAGACTTACCTTCATGATTCGATCAACAGAGAGAATGGAATATCCGTCGTATTCTTGCATGCTCTCTATAATGGAAATGAATAGAAGTTTGAATTGCTTTATTTTGCATTATTTTCCAGTACACGATGTAGGGTATATATACATGTATATTGTGTTCAGTATGGAATGAGTATAAGAATTCTTGGCAGGTTAATGAATTCCTGATATCATGCTTGATTCCTGATTTCATGCTTTTCCTTTTTTATATGCTGAAGCTTGCTGTGCTGATTTGATTTCCATGTGTGCTGCGCACGGTTGGCTATCATTTCCATACGTGTCTTGCTGTCTGCTTTGATTTCTATACATGGATTGCATGTCGTGCTGTCCAGGCGATTGCTTTCCATGTGTGAGTTGCATGTCTTCATATGTTGCTTTATTTCCTTGTGCATGGTTAGCCTGCGTGTCAACATGAGATGAGTCAATACACCCCCTCAA
Source organism: Alnus rubra (assembly GCA_028654335.1). NCBI lineage: Eukaryota > Viridiplantae > Streptophyta > Magnoliopsida > Fagales > Betulaceae > Alnus > Alnus rubra. The sequence goes on along the minus strand of JAJPGS010002471.1, from coordinate 4,625 downwards.
TCGCAACGTGCTGCTGAAGACATTGAGATTGGAACACATCCAATGAAAGCGGTTTGAGACAAGGGGCTTGGTGAAGACATCAGCGAATTGTTCGTTGCTGGACAGGTATTTAACTTGGAGATTCTTTTCTGCAACTTTGTCGTGCACAAAGTGATAGTCAATTTCGACGTGTTTTGTGCGAGCATGATACACGGGATTGGAGGAGAGATAAATGGCACCAATATTATCACAATAGAGAGTGGGTGCAGCAGATAGTGAGACACCAAGTTCACACAGGAGAGCTTGCAGCCAGCAGAGTTCAGCACTAGTATTTGCTAAGGCTTTGTACTCGGCCTCAGTGCTGGATCGGGAAACCGTCGGTTGCTTCTTAGAACTCCAGGAAATGAGGTTTCTACCAAGGAATACACAGTAGCCTGAGGTGGACTTGCGGTCGTCCGGGCAACCAGCCCAATCAGCATCCGAGTAGGCAAAAAGTTGGGAGGAAGAGCAGCGACGAATCAGCAGGCCATGAGAGATGGTATGTTTCAGGTAACGGAGGATGCGCTTCACAGCGGTCCAGTGGACATCACGGGGGGTCTGCATAAACTGGGCAACCTTGTTAACCGAGAAGGCAATGTCTGGGCGAGTTAAGGCAAGGTATTGCAAGGAGCCCACAGTGCTTCGATATAATGTGGCGTCAGTGAGGCTAAGGCCATCAAATTTGCTCAGTTGAGTGGATGAAGACATTGGAGAGCTGATTGGTTTTGCAAGGTGCATGTTGGTGCGATGAAGTAGATCAGAAATGTACCTTTGTTGGGACAACAAGATACCATCAGCAACTCGTTGGACTTCAACACCCAAGAAGAAGCTTAAATCACCAAGATCCTTAACTGGAAATTCAGCCGAGAGAGTATGAATGAGGTGGTCCAGTGCAGCAGAATTAGATCCAGTGAGTATAATGTCGTCTAAATAGACAAGTGCAAAGAGTTGGACAGAGGCAGTTTTGAGCATGAATAGAGAGCTATCTGACTTAGATCCTGTGAAACCAAGTTCCAGCAAAAATGAACTCAACCTAGAGAACCAAGCACGCGGAGCTTGCTTGAGGCCGTAGATGGCTTTCTTGAGTTTGCAGAGAGCATGGGGATGCTGAGGATGTTGAAATCCGGGAGGTTGAGCCATGTATACTGTTTCAGACAAAAAACCATGTAAGAAAGCATTACTTATGTCAATCTGTTTGATAGGCCACCGAGCTGTAGTAGCAAGGGAAAGGATGGTCCGAATGGTGATGGGTTTAATCACAGGGCTGTAAGTTTCACCAAAATCAACTCCAGGTTGTTGATGATAGCCTTTGGCCACTAATCTGGCCTTGTATCGATCCACACTGCCATCAGCTTTCCTCTTGATGCGAAAGACCCATTTTGAACCAACAATGTTGATTGAAGGTGTAGATGGAACTAATGACCAGGTTCCATTCTAAATGAGGGCATTGAACTCTTCGGACATCGCCTGACGCCAGGTAGCAGACTTCACAGCTGAGGAAAAACAAGTTGGTTCACTTTCGGGAAAGGCAAGGGTGGCGGTTAAGGCATGGGAGAGAGGATATCGGGTAGTGCCATCAGTAAGGATTTTTGGTTTGTGAATATTATTGAGGGACCGGGTGACCATTTGATGTGCCCGAGGAGGTTGAGCAGGTGGGGTGGCAGTAAGTGCAGGGGCTTGGTCATGAGTGGGTGGAGCAGGAGGCACTTGGGATGGTAAGGGAGATGATTCAGAGGAGTCTTCTAGGGAAGAGGGGGAACCTGTGTTTGGTGGAGGAGTAGATGGGGAGGGCACAATTTGAGAGGAAATGCGAAGGGAGTCAGGGAGTGCAATAGGGATGGAAGGACTGACAGGGGGAGTGGAAGACTTTGTTTGAAATGGAAAGACCATTTCATTAAAGACTACATGGCGTGCAATGTAGATGCGACCGGAGGAAACATGGAGGCAGCGATAACCCATGTGCGGTTTGCTGTATCCAATGAAGACACAGGATTGGGAGCGGAATGCCATTTTGTTGGAATTATATGGCCTTAAGTAGGGCCAGCATTCACAGCCGAATGACTTCAAGAAGGTGTAGTCAGGGGATTTGTTGAAGAGGAGTTCAAATGGTGATTTAGCGGAGTTGAGAGAGGAAGGAAGCCTGTTAATGAGGAAACAAGCAGTGTCACCCCCTCCATCAGTTTGCACGGATTTGATGGAAGAACTGAAATAATTTTCTACTAATTTTTGAAACTGGATGAAACAGATAACACATCTGATTTTTGTTCCAAGGGGTAAATCCAAGAGTATTTAGAGTAATCATCAACAATGTGGAGGAAATAACGTTTATTCATTGATGAAAGAAAGGGGCAGGGCCCCATACATCCATAAACAATAAACTAAGAGGACTAGGAGACACTGATGCTGAAGGGGGAAAATGCAGCCGATGGGATTTGCCCTGTTGACAGGCAGGGCACACATGGACAGATTTATTTGAAAGCACAGGAAGTTGCTTGCTAAGCAAGACCCGACGAACAATCTTGAAAGCTGGATGACCAAATCGATGATGCCATTGATCCAGGGAGACCTTCTCACCAACTAAAGCGTGATTAGAAAGCCTTGGAGGTAGAGACGTTGGCCATGGATAAAGGCCCCCCTTACTCGGGCCTTGAAGGAGTAAAGTCCCTGTGCGGAGGTCCTTCACACGAAAACAGTAAGGGTGAAATTCTATGAAAACATTGTTATCCTTAGTGAATTGATTTACGGAAATTAGATTTTTTTCAATTTGAGGCACGTGTAGTAGAGATTGCAAAGTAAAATTATGTTTTGAGGAAGGAAGAGAGGCTAAACCAGTATGGTGGATGTCCAAACCTTGACCATTGCCGACCTTGATTTGCTCAGAACCAGTGTATTCCTCAGCTCTTAAATTCAGGTTGAGAGTTCTGGTGTCAAGTGGTTGGTAGACCCCGTGTCATGATACCAATTGGGATCGGATGCAGTGTTAGGACCAGTGAAGTAGGCTGCAGGAGAAGGTTGCTCAACCTGATATGCATGATCAAAGCGATAGTGGCATCTGTTGGCAGTATGCCCTTGTTTGTGACAAACCTAGCAGGTGGGCCGATTTGGGTTGTTTGAGGAAAATGAGAAATGCTGGGAGCCACGGCCACGGCCACGTCCCCTGCCACGACCCCGATTTACATAGTGGGATGGAGCCCGCTGATGTCTTGATGCAAAAGAGGGTTGCTTGTGAGCAGCGTTGACAGAGGATAGTGAGAGGTCAGGGGCAGCATGATGCTGGTTGATTCGTTGCTCATAGGTAAGCAGATAGCCATACAATTCTTAAATGGAGAGTGGATCAACTCTGGTGGTGATGGAGGTCACAAGGGGATCGTATTCAGAATTGAGGCCTGCAAGAAGATATGAGATAAACTCAGAGCTTTTGAGAGGCTCTTCACTGGCAGCAAGAGTGTGTGCCAAAGTTTGGGCCTTCTGGAAATAATCAGCAATGGAGAGAGCACCCTTTTTTAAGGTTGCTAGCTGATAACGAGATTGCATAACCCGGGACTTTGATTGGGAAGAGAACATCTTCTCCAAAGTGAGCCATACTTCTCGTGATGTAGTCAGATTTACTACATTTGCCAGGATTGGTTCAGATAAGGATGAAACCAATGCTGAGAGAATTAACTTATCTTGGTGATACCAAGGTTGAAACGATGGATTGATGGATGATGAGGATGGTGCAGCAGTGGTGGCAGGAAGGTGTTTTGGTGGGCATGGAATGGAACCATCAATGTAACCGAACAGTTGCTGGCCTTCAGGATAATTGGACATCAAGAAGCGCCAGGATACATAGTTTTCACGATCCAGCTTGAGGGTGACATGGGTGTTGAGATTGGGCAGAGGTATGGTGGATTGGGTAGTCGAATTGGTGGAAGCCATATGAGAGGAGAAAAAAAAATTGAGAAAGGACGTTAATCTCAGTGTAGCTCTGATAGCATATAATGGAAATGAATAGAAGTTTGAATTGCTTTATTTTGCATTATTTTCCAGTACACGATGTAGGGTATATATACATGTATATTGTGTTCAGTATGGAATGAGTATGAGAATTCTTGGCAGGTTAATGAATTCCTGATATCATGCTTGATTCCTGATTTCATGCTTTTCCTTTTTTATATGCTGAAGCTTGCTGTGCTGATTTGATTTCCATGTGTGCTGCGCACGGTTGGCTATCATTTCCATACGTGTCTTGCTGTCTGCTTTGATTTCTATACATGGATTGCATGTCGTGCTGTCCAGGCGATTGCTTTCCATGTGTGAGTTGCATGTCTTCATATGTTGCTTTATTTCCTTGTGCATGGTTAGCCTGCGTGTCAACATGAGATGAGTCAATACTCTCATCCACAATTTATAAACTTATTCCTTGATTCAAGTCTCTATCCGCACAAAATGCTACATTTACCAATTTTAATTGTTTTTATAAAAATTGATTTCTAAATAAAGTGTCAATCATGGATAAGATCTACTATATATATATTTTGAAAAATGTGCCATCATCTCGTATGATAGTGACACATCATTTGAAAACTACTTTTTGGAGAATGCACTTTTTATTTTAGTTTTAATTT
>JAJPGS010002470.1:0-33195 GCA_028654335.1 Alnus rubra | reverse complement strand
GTAAATATTTGACACGTTACTAGTAAAACTTATATCAATTATATGTATTCACAACTAGATTTATGAGTAAATCAATTTGATAATAAAAAATTGTGGCTCGACATAAATTTGACTCGTTTATTAATCATGTCTAACCGAGTCAACCCGTTTTAACCCAAATTCTATTACACTAAATCCTAACCGTTTAATTTTATGTCGTGTTTGTGCCGGATTCAGAGGAGGTATCAAACATTACCAGCCCTATTTGTCACTAATCCCAGTTAAAACCTGTTTGAGATTCACACTCCATAATTAAGTAGCAATTATGTACCGCATAGATTCAATAGATCGAAGTGACAGGTACACGTTTGTTTTATACAAAAGCAAAATGGGCAATTACCCAATAGCTAATTGTTACCAATTTCCACAGATCATTAACCTTTAAGATTCATCAGGGGCCCTAGTCTTCTCAAAGAAGTTTCACTAGCTGTCTTTGATTCATCCAGTGTGCCATTCATGAGTGAGAGCTTGCAATTTCAGTTTGATGACATAATCTTCAAGTCCAACTGAGCTCCCTTCAATCTCATTTTCAACTCCTAACGAAAATTCTTAGCAAAAACTTAGCAGCCCCTTTAAGGAGAGTAGAGAGCTTATCTTTGTTTTGTCTAATCAAGTAGGTAATAAATGACTTCAGCCAAAGGACATTAAATAATAACTTTGGCACAAGGGCACATAACAAGAAGCATAACAAGATACTACATTACATTCCAAGGAAGCCGATGAATTTATGAATAAAATGTCAATCAAAAGAAACAAGACTAAAAGGCTGGCATAAACTGGGCACCTAGTCAATAAGATTTACACGCATTTATTTTCATACAAAGAAAAATCCACTATCTACAAGTAGAAAGGCTCAGTCCAAAATCAGGTATATTTACCCTCACTCACACGGCTCATCTCAAGTATAGTCGTGACAAAATCAGTGTATTTCTCCACATGCATGAAGCACTGTACTTGCCAACCCATCCGTTGATCTTCCAAAAACAGATGCCTAGTTAGTGATGGGTGCAATGATACAGCAAAAGCAGTTGCAGCAGGGGCAAATCACACACTATGCAGAGTCTATTGCTTCAACCTGTTGTCGAGCCAGGTATTTCTCCCTTCGCTCTTTCTGAAAATGGTAACAGTAACAGGGATAAAAAAAAAAAGAGTGCAATAAGAAAAAAATTAAAAGATTGAGGATTCGTATCCGAACAGACATGAAATACATACCCATTCATCTATTACAAGCCCTTCCCCGACAACCGAGGTCCGGTGTCCGCAGGAGGTTTCTTACGTGCTTCAAGTGCAGCCTCGGCTTCAGCTAATTGACGCTTCAGTTTTTCCAAAGCCTATGGAAAGGGGGAAAACACACACAATGTTACCATGGGACATTTGTTCACAACAGATACAGAAATTATAAAAACTAACTTCAACTTACTGGACTTGCACGCTCCACGTTTAAAAATACAACCCGCATGATTCGCTCAACAGTTACTTGATCCTTTTGTTCATCAAACTGTGATAAAAAGTTAAATGAAAAATATTAGGTTAGCACGCAAATATCCTGAAAGCCAAAAATACAAAAGTTTATTTAGCATGCTAATAGGTTAAATCCTACTACTCAAACTGGCTGAAATAATATTTGCTCCTTTTGTTCATTAAACTGTATGCTAAAAGGTCACACTGCCTAAAGGTAATAAAAGAAATTAAACTAGTACCACTGCTAAATTTATCCAATTGAAAATGTAGAATTTACAGATGCCATGAGTCCCATATAGAAGAGCAATCAACACAGTGCATAAAGGAGGATCCACGAAGGGTCATTAAAACAAATGACAATTTGGAAAACTGTATTAGCAGTTGCATCCATGAAGAACATATGATTCAGCAGAAATGAACCTTTGCTTGATTTTCCATTTAATAATGATACATTTTAAAGTGCAAAGCTTTCCAGAAGTGAATATTTAAATATGCAAATCTCGCTTAAGCAACATAAATAAGTACATTCTCTGTTGCCCAGATAAATATGCAAATCTCGCTTAAGCAACATAAATCCACAAACAAGTCGAGAAGTTAGCAATATTGCAACCAGAGGCCATACATCTTACCAGCTCAGGTACATATTCCATTCCTCCTTTCACCTTCAGACTCATGATCTTGAACTTAATCTTGCTCTTCTGGTCCAATTGTTTTTCGTTGTTCTCAGTATGCTCCACAAACTTGAAAACTGTCCATTCAGATTCAGAAGAGAGGAAGCCAGAAAGATAATAAATTGGCAAGTTCAAGACATAGATAAAAACTAAACCCCACTTTCCCCTCCCAATACAAAAGCGAAATCCCAACATCCTAAGCACAAGAGAGTAGTACCAGTTGCAATAATACTTTCTCCAGGAGCAAGGATACCGCCAGGAGGACGCATATAACAGCTCTTTGGTGCTGTAGTTTGAAACTAAAGCAGGGCAAACAAACACATTAGGTGGATCTCTGAAATGCAGAATCGTTCGGCATTTAAAGTAGATAAAAATCAAATAATACAAACCATCACCAACCAATGAAGTGAATCGTGAAACAACGTCAAAAGAGACAAGAACAGAGAAGAAACCAAATACCTTAAAAGCTACATGAGACCTGCTAGTGTTCTTCAACCTGATCGCGCTCTTAACCTGTTTACCCGGCTCATCTTCACAATGCACAAAACACACACACATATATAAGGCAATGAGAATGAAGCTAATAGAAAGCACTTATCGTCTTTTCTTATTACTTTTAGCCTTACCCTGTAATTTTCTAGTTAAGCTAAAAAAATTATCTTAAATTTTCTCTGTGACTAAACAGTGGTCCGGATTACGGCGACCAAATATATGAAAAACAATACTCTAATCCGCAATCTATAAATTTCGCGAATCACGCAACACCAACTTCTTGGGATTGACCAAAAAGGTCAAACTCAAGAGCTTGAAGAAACGGCGACATACTTGGGAAGTAGAGGTTGTTGGCAGGGTCGAGCCTGAGCCTACGCCGAGGCGGCAGCAGCGATCGCGCCACGGACGACACCGTTTTGGAGGACGGCCTCGAATTGGGGCCCTCCATGTGTCGGTTGCTCTGGCTCCGAGGCTACTATGAGTGAGGTTCTGCGTGGACGACGTGGACGACGACGTATTCCCCGATTGCCAAAACGTGCAGAGCCGGAAGAGTTTCATGTCGGAGTGTGATTTGTGGTGGTGGTCCGCTACGGCCATGGTCTCGCCGCAACCTAGCACGTGGCAAGCTGCTATTGGTGGAGGTTGGTTTTACAGCACGAAAAAATAGATTCCCTCAATTTTTCCTCCCTGAGTAAGCTTTTCGCCGATCGTGGACTCGAAGCTAAAGACGGAAATGGAGAAGTGGCAGAGTTAAGCTTAGGCACAAAGAAGCCGGACTTTGGGGGTGGATTCTACTGGAATTGACTCTTGTTTGACGTCCGTGCGCTTGCCTTCCTGTCTGATCGGTATCATTTAACATGCCGCGGTTCCAGATTGTGCTTTGGGACTTGGAAGTCATTAAGTTAGTTATTAAGGGCGAATAATTGATATATGTGCATTCATCGAGCCGCATATGCGCGGAGGCTGCATGAAACACGATGCGGTAAAGTTACGGACTCTCGTATAGGCGCGTCTAGACAACATCCAACCAGTGTGCCCGACGTCAATGGAATTTAAGCTGCACCGAGATATCACGCGCTATTCTCGGAGCGTGAAAGACATCGTTACGGCAATCATGTTAATTTATTGAGGAGTAGATGGATTGGGTTGAGGATGGAACGGGCATTCTTTCTTCCTTCATCCGAAGGGCAGGGGTTTTAATGATGTTTTTGCAGATTAGGTGCGGTGTGTTGTACGACATTTACAGTGGTCGGTCAGGTTTGTTGGTATGGTTTGGTTGGGAAGGTGGGAATTAATTAGAGGTGAATCAATGACATTCCCTGTAATCAGTGGATTTGAAACGAATCGGGGCCCGAATGGGGGTTAAAAAAAAAAACACGTGGCAGGGCAAAATTAGGTTGAGAAGTCAAACTTGCAATGTACTTTGAGAAACTTGGCACAAAAAAAGGTTGCTTTGAAAAATGGAAGGTAATAAGCAATGAAAGCGACATTAATGGTGTCTGGAATAGACCATTAATCCAGCTTTTTATATGTCATCTATTAGGATCGTTTTCAATTGGGTATGAATACGTGGCAGTTTCTAGTCCAATAGAAGGCATGACATTGTTAAACTATTATACTTTACCCGAAAAGGATTAATTACATTTCGGGAGTTTCCTTATAACGTGGTGCCACATAAATTGAACTTTGCTGTGAGTGTAGACGTGCATGCCACCATTCCAATTGACACAAATTCCATACCCAAACTATGTAACTCTTAGATTTTCTTTTTCTTTTTCTTTCGGGTTAAATACTTTATTCATACTTGAGTTTTCAATTTTTTTAAATTTTGTACCTGAATTCTCATTTGTTTTATAGGTAATACATGAGTTTAGGAGTAAAAACTACTTTAGTACTTCTATTATATTTTCCGTTCAAATTGAGCCACCCCTTGGCTAAAATGGTGGTGGCTAGCTACCTCATGGTGGCCCCCCTCTTCTTTTTCTTTTTCTTTTTGTTCTTTTTTTCATTTTTTTAAATTTTTTATTATTATGTTTAATTAATTTTTTATTTTTTATTTTTATTAATATAGTGTCACGTGTCAACCTCACATGTCAACCTCAGCGGTTGACACGTGTCAAACCATTAATATTTGGACGAAAAATGTAATAGAAGTACCAAAGTCATTTTTACCTCTAAACTAATATATCACCTAAGAAACAAATGAAAAATCGGATACTAAATTTAAAAAATCTGAAAACTCAAGTATCAATAAGGCATTAAACCTTTTTTCTTTTTTTCAATAATGAGGATAAATTTTGTAGGCAGGGATGGTATTAGGAGGTTAGGTTAGCTAGGGGTGGTTTAGGGTGGTTCGGTCACTCCAAAATTCTAATTAGAGATGGTTGAACCGACCCCACTGGAACACCATAATCTGTTAGGTGGGGTTCCATTTGGACGAGGTGGTTGCAAATTGTATCGTTCGGTATATCCATCCGAACAAGCTATGTCATAAAGAATTAGTATGTCTTGTTCGGAAATTACGTCCAAACAACTATACAAGATGTTAGTAGAAGAATGAAAATGAAGTTTAAATGGAACAATAGGGTTTGAAGGGTATTTTAAAGAGTTAAAGAAAAGTATATGGCCTAATGAATAGATTTAATATTAATGCAGTGAGAGTACGGAGTCGAATTAATCATTTTTGGAATATAAGGCTAAGTTGTAAGTATAAATCTACTGATGTTGTACTATTTTACAAAAGCATGTAATAGATGATTTCATTGAGCCCCAAAAATTTGCATGAGCATGATTATGGTTCAAATATTTTTCAATGTGTACGTTTTCAAGAAAAATGATTCATGAAAAGTTGAGGTTTGAAAGGAAAACAAATTTTGCAAAAAGTGTAATGTTATGACAATGCATGTGAAATGATCTGTTAAAATAATGCATGTGAAAGCCCAAAGGTTTAGGAGGATTATACGCCTAATACCTCGAAGTTATGAATAAAGAAATAAAGTTGCCTAATAACCCAGTAATTAAGTAGGGTTATACACTTAATACATTGAAGCTATAAGGGGAGTAAGATAGTAGTAACCGGGCAGTTAATTGGGACTGCACTTAACAAAGTCTAGAGGTCAAATGGGAGTATGGATACGCCTGTCAATAAGAAAAGAAAAGTACGAGAATGTGAGAAGATTAAAACATGTGAATGATAATGCATGATGCATGAACATATTAATATTATGTAAAGTATGAGATATGTTATGCTTTAATTGTTGTTTTCATTATCATGTTATAAAATGTTTTCATTGTTCTATATTGTGGGATGCGGAGGAAAATAAGAGAATTGATATATATGTACAAACTTCTCAATGCAAATGGATATTTTAAACATTTTGATGGCAACCTTTGTTTTGAAAATTATGTGAAGTATCAGCTATTATAAACACTAGAATTAGAGGTATTTTCAAAAGGAGAACTCACTTTACAAATTGTCGGTTTACTTCAATTTGTTGAGCCGTAGACATGTCTAAGGCCTCAGACTTTTGAGAAGGCTTGACTTATGATAAGTTAGTTTATAGTGTTTTGTTGTGCCATCTTTCGGCAACAATTTTAGATGTGTACATAAAGTTTGTAATAACAATGTTAATGTTTATATAGGTGAAGTTTATTTAGAAGCCCTCGTATATTTATTGGGATGAGTTTGTGGCGTCAAAAGAATAAAAAGACATCTTGGTGGATATACATATGTGCATTTTGGCGTCCAATGTTAAAAAATCAACGATAGAGCCTCCTCCCCCCACAATCTATCTCACATTAGCAAAAAATATCATCCGTCCATGTTGTCCGTCACTTTGGATGGAAATCAAGTCACGTGCACGACATGTGACATTTTTTTTACCAAAACTTTCGAAATGCCCTCAGGGTGTAAAGTGTAAAAAGAAAATAAGAATAATTTTTTTTTTAAAACAAAAGAAAAACAAAAAACAGAAAGCTTAAATGCAAAATTTAAAATTTAAAATTTAAAAAACTAGAATAATTAAAACTTTTTAAAATTTTTTTTTTTTTTTAAAAAAAGAAGGGTGGCTGGTGCCACCCTTTGGAGGGAAATGGGGGTGGGCTGAAACCACCCCAAGGACCAAACCTAAACCTTGTGAGGGTGGTTCAAGGGCCATGGGGGCGGTCAAACCACTCCCAGACCGGCCATGGGGTGGCTCAAGCGACCCCTCTTTTTTCTTTTATTCTTTTTTCTTTTTTTCAAATGTTTTTTTTTTGTTTTTTTTTTTTTAATTTTTAATTAGGCAAGGGACAAGTGTCGATTTTTATGGCCAGTACGTGGACTTCCGTCAATTTTTGAATAGAAATACCATATTTGTCTTTAGTTATAAACGAGATACCATATATATAATACGAAATGAAGCATATGGTGCAAAAAATAAAGTATTTAAAACACATGGGGTCAAAGTATTTAACCCTATTTTTTTTTTTTTTTTAAAAAGTATATTCTTTTGCTCTGACACTTTACCTTTTGAGGGCATTTTCAAAAGTAAATAAAAGAGAGTCATGTGCCATGCATACAACCTGATTTCCGTCCAAGTGACGGACAATATGGAGGTATGGTATTCTTTACCAACATGAGATAGATTGGGGGGTTTAACGTCGATTTTTGAACATTGAACGTCAAAACGCAAATGGGTGGATACTTCATGGGGTAAAATGAAATTTTCTCAAAATTTAAATGATATGAAACCGTATACACGGTTAGATGCACTAACTTAAAATTGTAATTGTGAAATAATACTATCTATTTTTTTTTAAAAAAAAAACTGCAACACTTATGGCGGTAATTTTTTAAGATAATAGATTTAATTATACTTTCCTTTTTTAAAAAAAACTTGAAATTAAATCTAAATCATTGAAAAATAGAAATAGAATGTAAGTGCTGCAGCTTTTTTTTTTGGCTTTTTTTTTTTATAAGCTTTTAGTACCTAAGCTTAATCCTTTTTTGTGTAGCTATCAGCTAGCTATAGGTTTTTAGGTCATTAGGCATATGTTGAAAGTTAGAGAACACCTGGAAAAAAAAAAAAAAAAGGGATTAGGATCTTTTCTACAATTTCAAAGAAATTCTACTAGATTTTAAAAATTACATGAATTTTGGCCGTTCCTTACATCGAGCGGTTTGAAAAAATCTCTCCCAAAATAATTTTTCTTTACTTTTGAAGAGAGATTTTTTTTTTAGAAAAAAATAAAATAAAACCTTTTCGCTTGAAGCTTTTTTATAATATAAAGTGCAAGAACTTAAAAAATATAATTAATTCTCATTAGTAACATATTATATTTTTAATAAGTAGCATTTTTTAAATTGTTTGATGCAAAAAATGGCCTGAGTTTGTAAGTAATATTCCTTTAAAAAAAAAAAAAGGGGGTGAGAAAATGTAACCAACAAAGCTGACCTCTACAGTACTTTTCTCAAATCATATTTACATGCATATTTTTCAAATCATTTTTGTTGTCCGACAGCAAACAGGAAGTTGTGTTCATTTCACATTTTAATAAACTTTAATTAGCGGTATAAAAATGAGATACGATACGTTTACATTCTATATAATTTTAATAATTTTTTTTTAAAAAAATTAACTCTTAGATATGTAGGACACACATGTAAAATTAATAAATTTAATAATCAATTTGAAAAAAAAATTATAAACATATCATATCTTATGTAAAAGTGGCACCGTCAACCACTGCAAGATCTATGAATCTATGCTTGTAACTGCTCTCAAAATGGGACGGAAATAGAATTTTCAATGATAATGAATGAACAAATTAATTTTTAGTTTTTTTTAGTAGGAAACAAATTAATTTTTAGTAGGAATTAAGTTTAATTTTTAAACCTAAATGTATATATCTTTAACTTAATATAATATTAAAAAAACAACAAAAAAAAGGGCGCCCTTGGTCTATAGATTGGTCCGTCGACTCCGTCCTGACAATATGGATTTGTGATTTTTTCCGGTTCCAGAAGTAGATAAGCAAATGGGCTACCAGCCTACCATCGCCTTAAATGCTTGTGAGTCAGTGACAGCTCTCTACGGAGTATATCTGTAAAAGTTGTCCATTCCATAAACAAGGACATGGGGGAAAATAAAATAATAATAAATAAATAAAACGGGTGCAAAAATAGGTCATTATAATTACACATTAAACGTAAACCTTGGAATGACACTCACAAAGGTTAATGGGTCTATTTTTCTAGGCACAACGTTTATGGGTCTAGCAAAGTAGTATTGCTAATTAATTGCTGCGGCGCCGGCGAACATATCTGAACTTTTTTCCACAACTCTCCATATATAATATTTCCCAGAACAATAATAATTAAATAACTAACTGGGTCCCCAGTAAATCAAGTGAAAGAGGTTCTCAGCCTTCTCTTCCCTCCTCCTCCGCCTCTTCTCATCAGAGTTTCATCCTCTGTTCCTGGCCCTGACTCACGCTCCCACCATGCCGCGCCACACATGATTGTTTCCCTTATCGTTTACAGATTCTGCCACAGCATTTCTCTTCTGCTGCATGCTCTTCAATGCCATCTCCAACTTGCACGCCCTCTTATTACCGCTCATCTTCTCTGTCTCTGTCTCTGTCTCTGTCTCTGTCTCTGTTTCTGGTACGTTTTTGAAAATTTACAGAGCGGTAGAGAAGGAAATAAATTTATCAGTCAGCAAATGTTGTGTAGCTAGCTGAGTAAAGATTGACAGGTTAGTCCATGATTATATATACCGGGGAAGCAATAAAGTGGGCAAGAAAAAATGAACCTTTTGGAGGTTTACGGGGTGAACTGGTTTTGTGAGAAACCGGGTTTGAGTAGCTCCCAGATTTGTGGCACTGGTTTTCCAAATTCCAGGGGTGCTTTGCTTTGCTTTGCTTAATTGGTTTCTTAATTAATTTAGGCACGTGGGAAAGAGGCCGTTGATTTGGTAACTGTCACTTTAAGCTAAAGAACACGGTTATTGACTTTTGTGTCAAAGTTGGTCTTCAATAAAAGGAAAAAAAATAACACAGACATGTCACTTAGTTTTGTTGTCTGTGGGAAATATCACAAATGTCCTCAAAGTTTTTGTGTAATACCTAGATTTAAGGAGATTTTTAGGGGTATTGGTTAAGTCAGTAACAATAGGAGTACTTTCTAATCGAAAAAGTTGATTAAATTGATTAATTAACTCACTTTATACCGATAAGTATAAATTTCGACTACTTCAATTAAGTCAGTTTGTGGGCTTTTTATATTGGACCAAACTTATTTTTATAGGTAAAAATTAGTTGTTTTAAGGCCAATTTTTTTTTAAAAAAAACAAATATTTATTGTACATATTTTTGGGCTAAACGGGTGATGACAATTTGGTTTGGTTTGATTAACCGATAAAATAAAAATTTTACCGTCTACCGGACTGAACTAATGTTTAAACAATTTTTTTTTTTTTTTTTTTTTAACTACCGACCGTTGAAAGTCAATAGGCGTAAAACGAATATTCTACCCAGCCTTAAAGGTTTTTCAACATAGATTGTTAAGTACTCACGTTTGGAACCTCAAGAGAGATATGTATGCTACCACCCTTTTAAGATTAGCAGACAATAATATTATGTTAGCAGGGAAGGGGTCATTTTTTAAAAGGGGAAATTGTTCAAAAGGATCTGAATTTTACTTTTGTGACAAAAAAGATCGAGTTCAAGTTTCTAATTTTGTTGAATTTTTGCCTTTGTGACAAACTGACAGTATGAGACAGGTAAGTCATTCCCTTAAAAGACTTTTTTTAAGTCATTTTCTTTCACATATGTGATATGCGAGCAGTGTGAATTAAAAACTTTTTTTTTATAATTGAATGGGAAAATGTTACAAGGGATTAAAAACTCTCTCTTAGTTCTTGTTATATATTCTCTGTGATTAAAAAAATACACCGCATTAGTATTATTTAAAAATTAAAAAACAACAAAGGAAAAAATAAATAAATAAAAAATTGTAGAGGGCAGTCGAGCTATTCCTAGTATTTTTTTTTGTGAATTTTTTTATCTTATAAATGATATTTTTTTCATTTTAAATTATGGAATGGGAATATTGCAACCCCAATGATAAATTGGTTGGACATTACAAAATTAAAACATTAGAGGGGACATTATAAAAAGAATGATAGTTAGGGGAGATACATGTAGTTTACCACCCCCAAAAAAAAAAATTAACAGTCTTATTTATTTATTTTTGAATAAACATTCGTATTGATTTCATTCATAATTCGGAAAACAAAAAGAGCATAAAGCCCTTAAAGAACCAGAGTACGTAACTATGATATTACAGTCTCTCTAATACTCTCCGGGTAGCAATTAAGCCAAACTCGATCTGTAGCCATATGGATCCTCGTTTTTGCAAGCAAATGCGCCGCTGAGTACGCTCTCCTTAGCGTATGACAAATCTTTCAAGTTTCAAAAAATCGGAGAATTAAACTTTGTGAATATCAGCCACAGTTTGTCAATACTTGCACCAATTTAAACACGGTTTGTTGATAGTATATATTAACCACTTTGAGGGAATCTCCTTTTAAGATAATACTGTCCAGCCCTCTGGTTTTACAAAATTCAATTGCATTCAAAGCCGCCATGCATTCCCAAAATATGTTAATAAGTTGTAAAAAAAAAAAAAAATAAATAAAAGACCAATTATAAGTCAATATTTTGGCTACTTCGGAAAGTCCAAGGGTATACCAGCCCCAGGCTAATAATATAAAATTGGCTATTTCCTTTATTCTAAAATTTTAGTAAAAGATTAAAAATAAAAAATGGGTGGGAAGCTAGAAGCTAAGAAAAAAAGTGCGACGAAAGAAGCACATATTTTCACGCATAATTGGGATTACATCATGCTTAAAATAAATAAATAAATCTTAAAACTTGATAGTGCTAGGATAGGACCCCAGCAGCTCAAGTCCATGACTTTTCTGATCGACTCCTCCTTTGACCGTTTGATCATCTTATCAGAAACTGCAGAAGATGTGGCAGAGAATTTTCCGGCTTGATAATACGAATTAGTGATGTTAACGTTCTTCTTGTTACGTCTCATTTTTGCCCATCACCAGAATTTTGGCTCTGCACTCACGGAAGCAGACGGGGCTGATGCTAGCACCTTTAGGACAAGGTCAATTTGAAGGGGAAGGAGGGTTATGGGTCTACAAACTCGGTGAAAAAATAATCCAATTATAATTAAGGTTTAAATCATAACTCTTATTAGATAAGGGGATCCGGCTTCCATGTGGTAGTTTTTAAACTACCGCATGGTGTTTTGTTTTCCACTTAAAAAAATTTGCAAATTTTTTAATAAATTTAAAAATTATAAAAATAATAATAATTAAAAACCAAAAATATTAAAACAAAAAAAAAAAAATTAAGGGGTGGCCGGCCATCCCATTATTGGCTAAGGGGGTGGCTGGAGCCACCCGCTTGGCCAATCTGGGGTGGACGAACCACCCCAGTAGGCTTTGGGGGTAGTCCAGCCACCCCTTGGCCAATAATGGGGTGGCTGGCCACCCCCTTGGGCAACGCCAGCCACCCCTTAATTTTTTTTTTTTGGTTTTAATTATTATTATTTTTATAATTTTTAAATTTATTAAAAGTTTTGCAAAAAATTTTAAGTGGAAAACAATACCGTTTTGTGAAAAACGGTATCGTTTTCCACTACAGTTAAACTACCGCATGGAAGTCGGATCCTAGATAAGGTAGGTGTATTGTCCCTTTTATGATAATAATGGATTTATTGTCTTTATTGAGAAAATAAAGAGACTTGCTCATAAAATAGTATTTTCAGTATTTTTTTATAATAAAAAATTAAATTCTTAATTATCAAAATAAATAAATAAAGCCAAATAAGTGCACAACAAGTGGTAGTGACCGATAAACAAACCAAGTTTTTAGATTTTGCTACTCTATGTATCAAGTTACTACTTATTTCAAAAGAGTTCATTTAATTAATGCCGAAGTAAGTCTCTGAGAAAAAGGTATGTCCAATGCACAATAATTGAATCTAGGTTTTATAGACTGATCGGTATAGGGGCTTATTTATAGGCTAAGAGATGGAATCAGACTTGGATTAGGTCTTTTACTCCAACTTGACCTAGGAGTTTTAAGAGTTTGATATAAACCGAGAAGTCTATACCAATCCAACTAGGAGTAGGACAGTTAATCGGATTCTTCAATGAGTCCTAATTGGACCTGGATTGTGACTCACACCCCAATTTGACTTGGAATAAGATTTTAATATAGATTTTATGAGATGAGACCTAGTTCCGAAATTTTAGGGGTTGAGACCCAGTTGTATCCTTATGTGGATCAATGAGTAAACATACTTGACATCTTTTCTGATGAGACCGATATCTAAGTTCACTGGACATGCTTGTCTCGATTCTTGGCTGAAGAAGTTGAATCTTGGTTTCAGAATATTTCGAGTGTCTTAGCTAAAGGCCCACAATTCTCCTTGGACCGGTACTAACTTAGAGGCTCATGATTCTTCATATAGGTAAGATAGAATGAGATTATTCCCAACACCTCCCCAATGCATCGCAATTTCAAAATATCCAAAAAAAAAAAAAAAAAAAAAAGGATTTCTGTTAAAATTTCTCTCTTGTTTCATAATGTTTGTTAATGAGTATATTATGGGATCCAATCCAAATCTCTAATAAATAATAATACAAATTTAATTATTTAATTAAATTTTCATGATCATTATTTTGATACTATTAATAATCAATTATATCAGATTAGACCAGCAGTAATTATTAGAAAAATTAAATCCATAAAAGATTATATAATTAGGTATCTAATTCTTCAATATGTTCTTCGGTCAAAACTTAATTATTTCTTCTTCAATAACATCTTTTACTCTCAATTTTTATTTTCATCTAAAACTCATTGTTCCATGATCAATGGACTATCTATGTTGTACCATGCATCAAGATTAATTCCCTTTTTTTTTCTTTTTTTAAGTTTAAAAGTTAAATACAACTAATTAAGCTCCAATTGGGTGTCTATAAACTACTCAAATATATTCTAGCTAGTAACATGAAAGAGAAGAGTTTGTGACGATCGAACCAAGATTCAAAATTTGGCGAAATATATATATATATATATATACAAGCAATTTAGGGCATCAGTTAGTTAGGGCCCCAACAGCTCAAGTACATGACTTTTCTTAAAGATTCTTCAGACTGCTTCAGCTTCTGATCATGATCAGACGTGGCAGAAGAAGACTGAGAGGCGAGTTTCTTGGCCTGACAGTAGGATCTGATGTTGTTCTTGGCATGCTGCTGAAGTGACCGTAGAGGATAGTTCCACCGGCAAATCCCTTGGTCTTTCAAGGCCTCCACTGCTCCAATACTTGCCGCCACCATCCAAGCTCTGCACGTTGCAATATTACTCATACTTCTTTAATTTTCACTTTGAATTGGATCGGAATTGGAAAGAGTTTAGTAGATCGATATCAAAGAGTTTCTCGTTTTGATGGTGTTGGATGCGAGGAAGGGTCTTCCTTTATACCACAAGAGTAAAACTAGAGGCAGTTTTGGCAGCAGTTTGGGAGGATCAGAAGCATGGTATTCGGTTTCCAAAACCACCGGCTTTAGATCGATCATATACCATGAACCAGGACGCCTAGAGAGAACCCTGAATTGCTAATAAAGTAACCTGCTAAAAGACAAGTGGGACTAAATAGATAAAGAAACCAATGTATGTGGGGGTACTTGATTTTGATCGTGACATTTTTTTTTTTTTTTTAATCGAATAAGGAAAAACGAGATTATAGGGGAAGATGGACCTTACCACTTTTGATTCAAAAAAAAAAAAAAAAAAAAGGTAGATGATCCTATAAATGAAAAGGAGGTGGGCTCCCTAACATTAGACCCAAACAAACTAAAACAGTGCAGAAATAATTATAAAGGGTAAGAAATGGGTCAAACAAGTGACCCGGTCCTCTCAATAGGCAGCACAAAGCGGTTTCAGAAGCTAAAAAAGCACAGACTAAAGCAAACTCATATGTAACTTGGAAATAGCGACAAACACCAAAAAGTGGCTGAAGCGGTAAAAGTTGTTAGAGCTCAAATCTGAGACTGCAAACAAGAGAGACACCAACACAAATTTAAAAACAAAACTCTCCCCTAAAGGGAGACTAAAACCCAAGCAATATAAAATAATATAAACAACTAAACATTTAAGAAGCCCAAAAGATAGCAATCGTAGTGTGTCTGGTGAAGCAGATCGGAGCAATAGTACTAACAACAAGGCCTGAGATCCGTGTTCCAGCGTGTGGATGGTGAAATGTGAAGCAACCGGTTGCGTCGGGAAGCTAAAAGCTGGTGAGCCCAGTGGAGTGGCGTGCAGGAGGCAAAGACCATCGGAGAAATGTAAATTTAGCTTTTCAAAAACCAAATTTAAAATTAATCGAACTTGGATAAAATTGACCACCCACACGGGGAAGAAGACAGCAAACGAGGAGGAGAGTGAGACCCGCGCAATGGGTCTGCCAAGACACTGAAATTGCAATTCCGGACGAGATAAGTCGTACAAGATGACGAATAAAACCTCTAAAGAGGTTATGAGAAGGGCTAGAGAAACTTCTAGCCAAACAGCAACAAAAGCAAAGAAAAACAGTAAAGGAAAGAGGAGGAGGAGGAGAGAAGGGAAGAGATGAGGTCTTTCGAAAGGAAGAAAGGAATAAAAAGAATGGTTTTCCCTCCTCCCTGAGCTGGCCGAAAAAGAAAAAGAAAAAGAAAAAGAAAAAAAAAAAGAAAAAAAAGAAAAAGTGTTTGTATGAGAGAGACCAAAGAGAATGGTTTTCGTAGTCCTTTCCTTTTGATCTTGTTGTCTAATGGAGTGGTAGTTCGAGTTTGGTTTGAATTAATTCGGCTCGAAATTAGTTTATTTATTGAATGAAAAGAGCTTGAAAAAATTTTCAAGCTCATTTATTAAATGAGCTAAGCTTGTATAAAATCGGTTCGACACGTATAAACTTATAAAACTTTGTTTTAAGGGAAAATTATTTTAGCTCTACAAACTGCCAACACTTCGATTCCGACCCCCAAACTACTAAAACCTTTGAAAAATGCTCCATTTGGCGAATTATCCACATATTACCCTTGCCACGTATCATTTTTCAATTAATTTTTTTTTGAAAAAAAAAACTTAAATTTTATTTTTGATTTTTTAAAAAAAATAAGGAAAATGGGGTGGCCTGCGAGCCACCCCCGACCCCCTAGGGATAGTTTTCGAGCCACCCCGAAATTCATTTGGAGTGGCCCGGAAGAGGACGTCGAACGAGAAAGAGAGTCAGACCGGCACAGTATTGAAGCAGCCAAGACACTAAAGATAAGTTGTACAAGACAATGAATAAAACCTCTAGAGTGGTGAGGAGGGCTAGATAAACCTCTAGTTGGACATCAACAAAAGCAAAGAAAAACATAAAAGAAAGAGTAGGAGAGGAGGGAAGAGATGAGAGGTCCTTCCCTCCTCCTTGAGCTGGCTGAAAACGGAAAGAAGAAAAAAAAGTTTGTATGAGAGAAAACATAGAGAACGGTTTTCGTACGTAGTCCTTCTTTCCTTTTGATTGTGACTTTGATCTTGTTGTCTGATGGAGGGATAGTTTGGGCTCGATTCAAATTAATTTGGCTTGAGATTAGTTTTATTTATTGAATGAGCATAACTTTGAACAAATTTTCAAGCTCATTTATTAAACGAGTTGAGCTGGTATAAAATCGACTCAACTCGTATAAATTTATATAATTTTGTTTTAATTACCTTTTAGTATTATTCTTAACTTATCCCCAAGAAGTAGCTCAATCGGCTGGAGATCATGACTTACGAGTCATGAAGCGGAGGTCACTAGTTCAAATCTCCCCTTCCCCCTCTTGTGTGAACATGTCAAAAAGAAAAAAAAAAATATTATTCTTAACTTTGTAATGATAGAGAACATCTTAAATATTTAAAAGATAATAATAATAAAACGATTTCTCTTCGTAATGTAATATATATACCTTGAAGATGTATTATATACATATTATAAGACAAGAATAAATCTATTTTTTACCCTCGCTTTACTCTGGTTGAAGTGTCATTAGTTGAATGACTACTTACAAAAACTAAACTTTTTATCTCTATTCAGCTCATGCCACGTTAACAATGTGAAGTGGGTGTGACAAAATGAGTGTAAAGTGTTAAATTACTCTTAAAACAAACATATAAACTCGAGATTTCATTGGTTAAGATTTGAGTTAATACATTTAACTTAAAAAATATAATCTTAACAACAATTAATTAACTAATAATTAGTATAAATTACTAGTAAAAATTAAACAATCATAACATTTATTTTATATATGTGATAAATAAGTTAATTGAATAGCTTAAGTCCGATCAAAAAATAAATGAATATAGTTAAACCGTGAACATTCACTTCACATTTTGAAAAGTGTACATTTTGTGATGAATTAATGTATCTATTAAAAAAAAAATGTATACTAAATTCAAAATTTGGCAATATATATTTTTACAAGCAACGTAGGGGATCAATCACAATCAGGACCCACCAGCTAAGGTACTTGACTTTTCTCAAAGAAAACTAGTGGCAGTTTAGCCAGCAGTTTGGGAGAGAAGCCGGTATTTGGGTTCCGAAACCATATGCTTTGCTAATTTGGTTTAGGTATTGTAAAAAAAAAAAACAAAAATTACAGTGCATGTCCGGTAATTTTTTTTTTTTTTACAGCACCAACAAACGTGTACGTGGGGTAGTTCTTGTTTGTTGGTCTTTTCTGAAAAGGCAACCTTTTAGAAGAGAAATAAAAAATGTTTGAAAATGTTTGTCCAGCCAAAATCAGAGTTAAGAAGGCAATAACTGAAGTGATCAGAATTTCTCTTGCCCTTATTAAAAATAAATTTTAGATCCAACGTACATCTTCTAATATTGTGGAAAAGATTTATTTATTTGTTCTTTTCTTTTCTTTTCTTTTGTAAAAGGAAATGGCAAGAGAAAAAGAAAGAAATGGGAATAGTATATATAGCACAAATAAAAAAATGTGGAGGGAATTGAAGCTGAATAATAGAAATTGAAGGCTCAAGTTACATGTAGTGAGATAAAGTGGGCATTCTATATCATCATCCTCATCAATCATCATATATTTATATTATATGAATTACACTAGAATCTAGTTGTATTGGGACCCCAACAGCTCAAGTCCATGACTTTTCTGACGGACTCCTCCTTGGAGCGCCGCTTAATATGATTGGAAATAGCAGCAGAAGAGCGAGCGGAGAGCTTGTTGGCCTGATAATACGATCTGATATTGTTCTTCACATGTTGTTGCATTGACCTTATTACGAAATTCCACCTGCATACCCCTTGGTCTTTCAGGGTCTCCACGGCTGCTATGCTCGCCGCCACAATCCATGCTCTGCTAGCTGAACTCATTTTCCGATCGATGATCTTCCTCGATCAATTTGGGTTCGATCGATCTTGACAGTGAAGAAGAAACTAAAGAGAGAGTTGGTGATTTTGATGGTGTTGGGGAAGGCGATGGGAGTCTTTCTTATATATATATATATATATATATATATATATATATATAATATATAGGTGGGTTGATCTTTTCGAAACGGTAAACTTCGTGAGTAACGAGCTAAGGGAGATCAAAACCACAGGCAGTTGCACCAATTGTTTAGGTAAAGTGGCGCCCCACGGTATTTGGAACTTTGGAAGCAAAACCATGTGCTTAGCTGTTAATTGTTTCGGACTACTATGACGTACGTGGACACTTGAGAGTGTGAGTAACTTTCTTTACGCGTTCTCTTTTCTTTTCTTTTCTTTTTTATTCGTCTTCAACTGTCCATCCTTCTTATTGCTGATTTTGAATATAAAACTACTTATTATAGTCAAGGATTCATTATAGTTTCAACCTGGAGCTACAATATATATATATATATATATATATAGTTGTAAATTGTAGGAATTTTATATAGTTTCAACCTGGTGCTTATATATAGTTTTAACCTGTTTGTTTTCGCTATAAAATTCTTAAGGTGTAAAAAAAAATAAAAAAAAAATAAATCAAACTTGTTAGAATGGTCCCTATAGTGAATTTATAAATTCCTATGGCATGCCTACGTAACAAAATGATCATTCTCTATAAAATTCTGATTATTTTTTCAATAGTCTTTATGAAATTATAAAATTACTCTCAAATTTTTTTTTAAAAAGAGATGGTTTGGAAAGGGGTTAGCTGGGTACCCCATGGCCATCTAGTCCATTTTGGGGTGACTATCACCTCTCAAAGGGTTTTTGGGGAGTGGTTCAGCCACCCTCCAAGACTAGTTTTGAGATGGCCGAATCACTTCCAATTATTCGTTATGGGGGTTGCCGACCACTCCCAAAATTACCTCATAACCTAAGATGGTTTGGCTATCTTCCATTGATCGGTTTTTAGGGTGATCAAACTACCTCAAAGACTCTTGAAGGTGGTTCAGTCACCCCCTCTAATCAACATAGAAGGGTTCAACCACTCTTAACAATCGATTCTAGGGGTGTCCAAACACATCGATAACTGGCCTCTAAAGGTGATTCGAACATTCTCTGTAGACAATCTTGAGATTGCCAAACCACCCTTGCAGCTTGCGAGTAGTTCTACCACCCGTTTGGCTTGTTTTGAGAATGACCGAACCACCCTACAGTAAAACTTGCCTCTAAAGATGGTTGAACTGCCCCTAAAATGCCCTTTGAGTGGTTGACCACCTCCAAAATGAGCCAAATAGAGTGGCCAACCACCACCCCCAAAGGATCTAAGGGGTGGTTCGATAATTTTTGTTTAAGGGTAAATTTGTAATTTTCTTAATAGAAAAAATAGGAGGAATTTGTACAGAATTACATAGGCATATCATATGAATTTATAAGTTCATTTTGAAATCACATTGATTTATTTGTTACAATGTCAAACCACATGAATCAAATTTAGCAATTCTTTCTTTCGTTTTTGTTTATTTCTTTTTTTCTCTGCTGACTCTCTTTTGTAGGTGCCCTTTTTATCTACAGAGACTCTTTCTATTGATGTATCACGAGCATTTTTATGAGAAAATTTGATAGAATATGAACGTAAAGATCCATTTGATAACTTATCAAACCGTTGGATGTTATGTCATAAAATTGGAAACTCAAAAAATATTTTTATAGGATAATTGCATCATTGGTTTTTTGGTTGGCTTAAATTACAAATCACTCCTTCTGATATCAAAATGAAATCATAAATCCATATGGTTGCCTTAATTTACAAATCACTCCCTATAATCAAATTTCGTTAAAATTTTTGATAAATTCCGTTAAACTCCATGTCAGCGCCAATAAGATGACGACACATGTTGATGTTAATAAAAAATATAAAATAATAAAACTTATTAAAAAAAAAAAAATCCAGAAACATATCCAGAAAGCTCCGAGATCGAACAAAAACAGATCTAGAAGCTCTTCCGCCATCAAATCTCTTCTCTCATTCCTCGCTATTTCGCGCTCTGTTTGGTTGTTGAGAAACGTTGGAAAAAAAAAAAAAAAAAATCCTTCAATCCCAGAAGCAGATCCTGGTGATTGGACCAGATCGCCAAATGAACAATCAAAACCGAATCTACTAAATCGAAAACCTTAACTCTATAAGAAACGATGAGAGATCGTACCTGTTTGAAAAAATCAGAGGAATTCGATAAGAAGAAGAATCTTAATTAACGCGAAAGGATTATGAGTCAGGAATATTAAAGACGGAAAAAGGTAGAAAGGAAGCAGATCCACGGCAGGCAAGTTTGGAATTTGGCCCCGTTTCTGGAATTTTTTTTTTTTTTTTTAAAAAAAAGTAGGTTTTATTATTTTATATTTTTAATAGATTTATTATTTTTTTATTAAAATCGACACGTATCGCCATTTTATTGGTGTTAATGTGGCAATGACGTGGCTTTTAACGGAATTTGACTTCGGTAAACAATTTGTAAATTAAGCTAACCACAAAAATTTCTGAATTCATTTTGATACCAAAGGGAATAATTTGTAATTTAGGTCAACCATAGACACATATCCATAGGACCAACGGTTCAATTATCTATTTTTTTATAACG
This sequence comes from Alnus rubra, assembly GCA_028654335.1. NCBI lineage: Eukaryota > Viridiplantae > Streptophyta > Magnoliopsida > Fagales > Betulaceae > Alnus > Alnus rubra. Next base: position 12,385 of record JAJPGS010002470.1, on the reverse strand, counting down.
TGCAAAAGCACATGGAATGATTTTGATGTTTTCCGTAAGTCAAAAAACAACTTTCTATGAGTATCCACAAATGTCCTTAAATCTATGCAATAGGCTACAAATTGGAATGTAATGAATTGTGCGATTTAACTCAGGCTATGAGTACATACAAATTGAATAAGTCCGGTCTCGCATTGGGAAGAGATAAATAGCTTACATAGAATGAGTGGTTTATAAAGATACTCATGCATGCTAAGTCTCCTAGTCTCACATTGCCTAGTTATTAGGTGAAACTAAGCTTTATAAGAAATTCTAGAGAAATTCTAAATTGACTAATCCTTTTAGGGTGATGTGGTTAACCCTTTTATTCTGGATAGTTACACAAGTAGTTTACACAATCTTTTTTTTTACAATATTTGATAATATGTCTAATCTTAAACGATCAATGTTCACAACATGGAGAGTGGCTTCATGTGAAAGCCCATGTCAAAAGTGTATCAGACAAGGATAATTTAAAATATGTATGAATGTAAGAAGATTTCAAATTTCTACTTGGAGAAAAATTGTTTACAAGAATGCACACTGCCAATAGCATACATCATCATATCAGTAGGTGGCTGCAGTAGACATAATTGGCCACAGCTACTGCAATTCATTCAGACATGATGAAAAATTGAAGGCTAATGGAATGTGAGAAAAAGCAATTAAAACATGATTTATGTGCAAAGAAGAATGGGTCAGATCCGAGGTACTTAACTGAGATGAGCTATATCAAACTCATCGGGAAATTTAAAAGTGGCAGCTGCACCAAACTTCTTGCGCTCTTCCCAATCTTCCATGGATTCTTCAGTGCTATCCTCCTCGTCTTCGTCATGGTGACTAACAGGTGAAGAGGGGTCGTATATGCTTTTAGATTGGCAATGTGGGGTAGCAAGCATGCTCACTTGGCCAAAGTGAGAAATTTCTACCACAACGGTATCATCATCAACTGGGAGGGTTGTTTCCATGGCTCCCATCAATTCTCATGAATGTATGGTCAGCTGCACCCTTATGGAACTCAAAACGGATTCCCTTTGCCTACGTGCATAGAGAACAATGACGCTTGAAAACTTGTAGTAATTTAACAGCAATTTGACATGCATTTAACAAAGGAGCCGGAAAAAAAAATGGAACCAAAATTCACTAGATACTTAATCCACTTCCTACCTGTGCAAGACGAGTCCATGTCCATTTGGAGCAAGCAAAACAAGCCCATGCCAAGCATTTCTGAAACCGACAATCTCAATTAGGCCGTCATCAACCAATGGAGGAGTGAGGTCCCTCTGCAAATTTATCCAGAAATTGCGGTTCAAATGTGTTAGTGAGAGATATTTCCGCAAATAAAACTGCAATTTTGGGACAGCCTCTATTCAGTAAATATCTCAAAACACAGAATGATGGAGATAAATCAGAACTAACATCATCCGATTTCTTCTTTTTTGGTGTTCCCCAAGGATTAAGTCCACCAGAAAAACTGGGCAAGTTGAGGCAAACAATAGACCTAATGCTGCATATCATAGAGAGGGCGCTAGACATGAGAAGTCAAATACGCATGAGGTGTTGAATGGAATTATGGAAAGGATACAAGAAGTATTAAGAATCCATTCTGGACTAATTAAACTTTTTGAATGAGGCAATTCATAAAGAAAGTGAATATAAGCACTGACAAATGACCAAGGTTGCGTTGAAACACCAGTTGGTACACAAAGTTTCTTAAATAAGTTTTACTGTCACCAGCGATAAAAGCAGTATGTTGGATAATAAAGAGTGAAAAAAGAAAATTAAAAAATCACCTGCGAGGTATGCTAAGATCCTCCCACTGACCCTGTCTGTTCATGATCTTAACCTTTGTTAGCTGTGCTATGTTCCTGTAAGAAAATTAAGACATTTACACAAGCAAACACAACCAGACGGAAGGCTAGCAACGGGAGGCTAATCAATTAAAAAATATATACAAACTAAAATTCAGTCCATTTGGAAACATTATTTCATACATCCCCTACTGTTCCAGACGGCAGGAAGGTAAGACTGGAATAAAAACTTTACTGTGCAAAGCATATACCAAAACCATCAGATCTAGTATTGCCAAGAAAAAAAATCCTTTCTTTGTTTCTTTAAACATAAACCCAAAAACTGTTGCACTATAGCCAAAAAGTCTGCTATCTAATATAATAGAACCAGGACTTACAACAGAAGAAAAGAGGAGAGGGGGGTATTGAAATGGACATAAGGACTGACAAAGGGGTGTTCTAATTTTATTGACCCTTCAAATTATGAAGTATCCAAGTTCTGAGTCTGACAACCTTAAAGTTAGTAAGAAAAATTGTACTTGTTTGATTGCACACTTTACCTAGGTCATCACTTACACGTAGCAAATTGGATCCTGTGTACCCAATATTTACACTACAAATGTAAAACTGGATCCATTGCCAATGGCTCATTGTGGATAAGAGAATCACAATGAGGGCAGTAGCAGCAATGCAGCAATGGCATTCATCTGACTAAAACAGCGTGGGACAGCTCACTGGGGCAAATTGAGAAGGGAAGAATGAAGCTTCATACATTCTTCTTATATTACTTTTTCCATGGATAAATAAAAACCAGCACCACTCAGCCGAACAAATAAACATAAAAATTAAATCACTATAAAACCTATTTGAACCATTACAAATTCTAAACTTGAGGAAATCTAGCCCAGAAAAACCTATACATAATTCCATCAGTTAAGTATGTAGATGAACTTCAATGAGTAAACAGCAATAGGATAAAACACAAGATTTAACTGTTGGCCATTGAATGTTATGCAATATGGTTAATTTCAGTTTATTCATAGGGCAACCTCCAATCGCCTACCAGAATACTCACCTTGAAGAAGGATGAAATAGAGAAGCACAAAACCATCCTTGAGTGCATCCAAGCTTCAAATAAGTACTCTGACCCATCAAGTAAAAGAAAAGGAAGGGCAATAATAAGTGGCTATGTTCATTTCACCATGATAGATAATCTATTCTAAAATCTAGAAAAGGATGTAAAGTACACCTAGAAATAATTTTGAGTATCATATATTCAGCAAGGGTGGTCCAAAAACCAAACTTAAGTCATAAACAGCCATTCTTTCTGGCTAGCAATAAATTTTTGAAACAGAAGAAAGTTGAATGCTTTTCTACGGCCAGTTTAAATGCTTCATACTGCAATATTAGGTCCAATTATGATGTAGGACATTTCAGGGTGGATTTGTGCAAAATTATATGGAAACTTTTGGAAGGAAAAAATTGGAAAACCGCGGTGTGCAAGTGTTGATCAAAAGCTATTCGAATGGAACTCATCTGCGTAGTGTGACAAGGAGCTTCGTTGGAAGATCGTGTGAATCACGTGAAATGCACATGGGATTGATAGTTTGGCTAAGGGTCAAGCATAATGCATTGTGAGAAGTCGTGATATAGATCAGTCAACCTATATGTCTTGTGGGGTAATTTGGTCAACCGAACTTCAACTGTTGTGGTGGACCTATATGTCTTGTGGGGTATATGTCTTCTAATGTATTTTCTTCTTTATTTTTCAGAATAATTTTATAAGTTTTCTTGTCCGAGGAAATCGAATTATGGTTAGTTTTTTATCCTTTCCTTATTTTTAGGAGACATTAATAATCTTCTTTAATTAGGAGTCAACCAAGGTTTTTCTTGTATCCTATAAATAAACATATATTGAACATCAAACTATCGTTGTTATTATGAAATTTCAATAAATTTTATTCAGAAGAAAGTTTCTATTTTCTTGGTAGATTCGAGATCAACCAAGGTTAACATATTTATTCTTGTATTCACTTTTGCAAGCATCAATTGGTATTAGAGCAAGGATTTGCCACATTAGATGACTAATTATGGAGTTGAAAAAGGGGAAGAAGCTATTTAGGCAGTGATTGAAGAAAATAGGCAACAGATTACAGAGATTTGCATTATGCTTGCTAGGCTGTTGACAAACATGTTCACAATCAACCCACTAATAGGTTACTCATTAGAGATGTCGCTCACAACCAACCTGTTGACAAACATAGTCAAAATCAACCCTTCAAGTGAGGATGAATCTGACGATGCAAAGAAAGAGAATACGATTAAAGTGAATGAGACTTTCATCAAACAAAAGGAGAACAGAAAAAAAAAAAAAAAAAAAATCGAAAGACGATAGAGATGAAAGTGGCTGAAGAAACGCTCCACCACATGAATAATCAAGAAGCTCATAGGTCTACAAAAGATGATAGAGACGTGGAAGTAACTTTAAAGGTGCTTACTCGAAGGAAAAAAGCGCACAACGGAAGATCTCCAAAATAATTACATTGAAATAATACCAAGTAATTGGTTATCGGAGATAAAGAAGATATCTCTAGATCAAGGTTTCATCCACTTCTTTGATACATTGAAATCTATTGGAGATTCAGGTATAATGATCATGTAGAAAAATTTAAAATATAATTTATCATATACGAGGAGAAACTACTTGCAACACAACAAAATTGGTCAATGTATGAATGGTTGAAGTGTCATCCTCCTGATGAGATGACTCGGTCAAAACTCGAGGACAAGTTTTCTTAAAGTGGATGGGACCCATAATTCTTCGGGCGGGTTTGCACAAAATTATATGAAAAATTTTGGAAGGAAGAAAATTGGTAAACGACGGCATTCAAATGGTGATCAAAAGCAATTCAAATGGAACTCAACCAGGTAGTGTGGCAAAGAGCTTCGTTGGAAGATCGTGCGAAGTACGTGAAATAGATCGGTTCACTGAGGGGTCAAAAAGATTATATCATGCAAAGCACATGGGATAGATAGTTTGAAGGGTCAAATAAAATGTGTCCTAAGAAGCTGTGGGATGGATGACTTATGTGCTTCGTGAGATACTCCAGTTGACCGAGCTTCAACCTTCGTGGTAGACAGAATTGCAATTTAAGGGTTTTCTTTTTTAGTCTTCTAATGTTTTTTATTTCTTTTTATCTTATGTGAGGAAATAAAATTACGATTAGTTTTTTATTCTCTCCTTACTTTTTAGAGACATGAGTAACCTTCTTTCATTTGGATTCAACTAGGATTTTTCTTGTAGCCTATAAATAGGAATGTATTGGACATCAAACTATCGTTGTTATTATGAAATTTCAATAAATTTTATTCAAGAAAAATTCTCTCCTTTCCTGGTGGATTCCAAATCAACCTAGATTAACATGTTTACCCTTGTATTCACTTCTGCATTGCGTCAAATTACTAAGAACATAATAAGAAATTGTAATACCTGATTAACGAATTGACTTTTAAATTTTTCTGGGTGTAACTTTCTCTCAGAGTGAAATGCATATGATACTTGAGCATCCATTCCTGAACAAAGAAAACCATACTGGTAAGGAGCTTGACAACCACATTAAAAATTTGAAGGTATGGAAATGTTGCTCAGATGGAGGAAAAAAGAAAAAAACAGAAGTATGGAAATGTTAAAGTTCATGCAGATTTATTCTTACTAGTTATTTACATCCCAAGTACCATAGACGTAAGAATAAAGTAAAATGATAAACAACAAGTGTATTGTCTCCCTTGGTTGTGTTGATACACATTACACATTAACCAGATAATCATGTTCTAAGCAGTAGCTACCTTTTTCCCCCTGAGGACATAGCTAATAAACTCAGATATATATACACACTGAGGCTTGGCTTTGGGTTGGACATCAAAGAAACAGCAAATCACAGCTGTAGATGCTCAAAACAAGAGACTCCAGCCCTCATAGTTGTGCAGTTACAAGACATAAAGATTCCCATCATTGAAGCAAACATCTGACCTTACTTAGTTTTGTACATAAAGTCCAACCCATATAATTCAGAAGTGAGATCTTAAGTTTTAATGCATTTATTTTAGAGACCTTCTTAGGTCTGCTCTGTAAATAGTCCTAATATCTAAAATAAGATCACATGAGAAAGCAATTTGCAATGGAAACAATAGCAATCAGAAAGCTACATTTTAAACTTGCATACGTTTGTGGGAATTTTGCTTAATTGGACATCTTTTTCTTTATTTCTGTGTTCTTCAATTTTCCTAGAATGTGATGTTAAGGGTCTATAAATTATTCTTTGTTGCCCCAAGCCTCTGAAATATTAATAGAAATCCTGTCACAAATTCAAATTTCTTACCCATGCTGAAGTAGTTCCAAAATCCCCCACGAAATGTGTGGTAACCCTCCTGAGAACAGTAAGCAGATGATTTGCCATTAAGCATGAAAGTCAACACCAAACCAAATAATGGGGAAAAAAAAGGGAGAGTATAGATGGATGATATGATTTTCCAGATTGAAAAGGATAGTTTAAAATCAACATGTTACCTAACACAGATCGCCCAAGTTGGAACTTACACTATGTTATCTAGACTAGAATGGCCTGTTAATTACAATGATTCCTGTCTGGTTGATACACAGTACGCAATCAATACATGTCTAATTGACAATCTAGTTACATGAAATTTATAGTGCCAAGTCATCTAGGCTAGATTATGTACCAACTGATAATTAAAGTCCCCAGAGTATTGAACATAAAAAATTCGCATTTAAATTAGGAATTTTTTTTTTTTGATAAATAATTCATTTCATTGAAAATGTCTAAATCTGACATTGTACATTTCGATTTTAGGGCAGAAGGTCTTTCCCATACCAAGTTCTATTGTCAGTCAATATATGCACCATTTCAACAAGATAATCAAGGGTAAAATTATAGGGAGCTCCCTCTTTTTTGTACTATCTGACATTCACTGCCACCCCTCCTATTCCTAATTGACTTTGAATATCAACAAAAATTAAAAGAGTACTCTTATTATTTTAACATGCAGTTCAGGAAGATGACGTTATTAGTTACAATTATTACAGTAACAATATTGTAATATTTGAGATTAACTATTGTAACTGTTTGCCAACACTATCTCAGTCCAGGCCAGTTAGATTTAAACTGCCAAATAAAGTCTCCACCATAAAGTTCAAAGAAGGGAATGAAGGCTTTAGATTAAAACCTAAAGGAGCTTAGAATGACTCTACTTTTCCCGAGGAGAGGCCAGTGTCAGCAGAAACCTCAAGATGAGAGTCTACATAATAACCTAAGAATCAATATATACCCCATGAAGGAAGGAACTAATGTAACCTTAATGGCAATGGAAAAACGAACACAGCGCTGGCCTCCCGTACTAAGAGGGAGTAACTAAGCTAGAGAATAAGCCAACTTCTATCCCCTTTAAGCTCTTTTCTGTATCATAATTGTCGTATTTGACAATTCTAACGTTGCTCACTTTCCTGCATGAAGGCCAGCTTGTCCTTCCGCTACATTTTTTTCTTCTTTTTTTACTTGTCATTTACCAATAACATAAAGGAGATCTAGAAAGTTTACGGACAGAGATTCCAAACAAGACCAGATAGTATAGATAGCACTGTGCATATAACTGCATAGCTTCTTGATTTACACACAGCATATGTGGAATTAATTATTTAAAAAACAAAGAAAATATTGTGTGCATAGCATAAATGGGAGAATAGTAATAAGAAGACTCACCATATTCAGTTTATCTGTCTTGGAGACACGATGAAATGCGTGCAATGAATGGGGTAGTTCAAGAGGTGCAATAGGGTCACAAGATCCATCTTTTGGAGCCCTCATCCTCATGATAATATGCCAGCTGAAAAGAAAAAATAATAGAATCAGTAACCTAAAAAAGGTTAAAAATCAAACAGACAAGAGATGAAGTGTCCCACTTCACTGATTAGTGTGCAAAACAGGTGGAGAAAAAGAAGCATACAAATGTTGGAAAAAGGTAAAAGCATGCATCCAAATCTAAATATCGTGTAACAAGCCCATTGTTAAAGTACTGATTGCTACAACAGTATTGAAACCGCGCAGGGGTGGGGCGCTGGAAAGGGCAGGAAAATTGGATGTAATGATTCTAGCTCCACGTTATCATTTTGACAATTCACAAAGAATATTTTACCTTTTCCTTCTCTCTTTTTCTTTTTTTTTTTTCTTTTTTTCTTATGGATATGTCAAAAGTTATGGCCTATATAGTTTTTCTTCTTGAATTTGTACTTCATATTTGTTCTGGGAGAGCATATTAGGTTTTCATCTCATTCCTCTGTCCAGATCTGCTAGAAAAGCAATGAGGAGCAAGATTGAGAGAAAAGATATTACAACATTCTTCCATGATAAAATTGAGCTGATATGGATGAAATGGCAACATAAGGTTCATTTTTCTGGTTTGTGTGTGTGTCCATATGCTTTTCTTATTAAGTCAAAGCTTGAAGTATAAGGGATATAACCTGTCAATTTTCATTTCCTTTGCAGTCTTTACATGATTCAAGAATGATTCCACAGATTGACGATCTGTGCCTGGATTTTTCTTTCCCTGTAAGTTAACAATGCCCATGTTATGCAAAGCTGCTGAGTTCAACAAGCTTCAAATGCTGGCCACATTTATGAAACATTATTTCTCAAGATGCAGAACACCAATAGACATCCATATTAGATCTTGAAGAAACATAAAGAAAAAATTTAGCATCTCCATGATTTGACATGTGCATGCATGATGAAGAAGATGTAGTTTAGCGTCGTTTCCAGCTACAAGTAAATAACCACCAGGTGGCTAGCGCACTAAAGCTTTCACTTAAAAAGTATCATAAAAGACGTGGTGTTTTCTTCTATGAAATATATTATTGTAGCTACAATTACAGGGATAAGTTATAGGCAAGAAATATTCATATCATCTATACAGCAGTCAGTAAATCAGGGCAAACAAGAATAACAATGAGGAAATTAACACAAAAACCATCACTATACTGACATTCAACAATTTCATCTATACAATAACAGTAAACATCACATCTTACCCAGCCAAAAGAAAATGGTATGTTGTTTCCAGTTCCCAACGGTATTGTTGCAATTGGAGGCGGCTGTGGTAGCTTGAGATCACATACTACTCCAAGGAGCCAGCTGGCTGTCCCATCCCCACCAGCAACCTATTGATAAATGTGTACAATAGATATAAAAGAAAAGGAAATCGAGGTTAATCTGCAATTATTTTTTACACTTGTGCGTTTGTGTCTGGGAATTCAGAAGGAGATAACATGAGTCATACTTAAAGTAAACTCACAATTATTCTCAATTTCTTTTGAATTTCAGCTGCCAAAACGTCTCCACCGTACTTCAGAGTTTCTAAAGTAACATAGAGCTGGTGTAGCACCTTATCAGGAGCCATTTCTCCCAAATCAAAAACCTGAAAATCAGTCACCACAATGTCAATCCCATTAGTAACAAGAAATCTTATAACCACAACTGCATATCCTATTCTTAAGACATCTTTCACGAAGAATCTAACTTTTGGGCAAGAACTAGATTTACCTGGTTTTCATTTAGAAGAGCACGATACGTAACAAGAAGTTCCCCTCCCAGCTGGCCCCCGCTTTTAGAATTAATGAAGACTATTACAGGACAAGCAGGAATATGCGAAGCATTTTTTACCTCTGAATCAGGTACAAGTATGTAATTTGGAATGTAGAATTCCTTCATAGTTTTATCAGATACCATATCACCCATTACCACTTCCCAACTGCAGATTAAGCAGGACCGTCAAAATTCTGCAATCAAGTAATCACAAACCTATAAGTAAGTTCACTAAAACTATATGGAAGCAATTTAGAAAAGAAATCTTTGATGACAAATACCAGGGCAAACAATAAGTATACTAATTATTGTCACATGTAAGTTGCCGTTGACACAAATTTGATCAGTTCAGGGCAAGACAATTTATGACACTAACAATTAACATTAAGCACAAACTTGTATAGTTGAATTTTTTTAGACTCAAATATGAAACAATAGATGGATAAACCAATTGATGCATAATATAGTCTAAGGTCCCTTGTTTGACAAGCTAACAAGCAAAGCACTACCATATACGCGATTAATAAGCAGAAGAATAACGATATTTCCATATTCATTACTCCATCATATCACATACATACATATTATGTATGTTTATATATCACATTGATCACAAGTGTAATATAGCTCCATAATCCCACACCTCCAAGCAAGATAGCCATGAATAGAAGCCCTAACATCCCAGGCTACAAGTTGAGAGAACTCAATGACAATTCACGCAAGCGATTCCCCGAACGGAACGAAATCATGTTCAGGAACTCCATTTCCCTTCTACGCTCCGTTCGGCCGAGGAGAAAATAAACGCACACAAAAAATTCAACCAAACAAATTTTCTTTGCTTTCGATTTGCTTGGATTTCGCGGCAAACAAACAGGGTTATTAGTTATCCACAGAGGCATAAAACGTTGTCGTAAAGGGAATATAAATCGAAAGAAGTAGATCCTTTACCTGTAGAAATATACTCGAAGGAAAACAGAGAGAGAGAGAGAGAGAGAGAGGAGATTCAAAGCGTTGAGAACAATGTTTGGGATCCAAGCGATTCTTCGATTCTTACTCTGAATTGTAGTTTTAAGATTGAATGTCTTTGTTATTGTAAGCGCGTTTGTTTAGAAAATATGTGGGAATGAGAGAAAGCAGTGCGAACTGCGAAGGTGCTGATTCCTTAGCAGTTAAGGTTGATATATGAAAAGAAAGGGAATTTGGATTTTGTTTTCGATTGGCCCTTTCCGCGGGATTTGGTAGCTGAGAGAGCTTGTTTCTCCGAAAGTATCTGCGAGCCTGTGAGGGCTATTTGGCTTCTGTTGTTTGCGCCTAAAATATTTAAGTAGGTGCGTTTCGCACGTGGAACGGGGCGGAGGGGTTTTTCTTACGTGCGGTAGCGTCCAAGGGCCAACAACGAAGGAGCTCAATGGCTGATTATGGCTCAAGCAAAAAAGATATGGTTTCTTTAAGAGTAATTAAATTGGACGCGATTTGTGTTTTAAATGGCTTTTAATTTAATTTATAAAATTATCATGTATTCTTTGATTAGGTAAAAAGTACATATTTTTTAATAGTATTAATAGAGTTGAAATAAATTTTATTAAAAAAATATGTGTTTTTCACATGTTACTAAAAAAGCATGTACTTTTCTCACATGTTAAAAGACACATGATAATTTTATATATTGAATTTAAAAGAAAAAATCCACTCCAATTAAAAAATTTATGTCAGATCCACCCCAGAAAAAAAAAAAGAAGAAGGCAAAGTTCACATATACTACAGAATGCATTTTATTATTAAAAGAAATATATATATCAGTAGATGGGCTGGAAAATTGAGTTTATTTTGAAAAAAAATTAAATCAAATTTAAACATAAATGAGGAATTAAATAGATAAAATGTTTTAAGTTTTTAAAACTATCATATATTTTAAAACAAGCTATAAAAAAATACATAATTTATGAGTGAAATATTCTTTAAACAACTTGTCAATGAATTTAACAACGCGTCTTATAACCCCAGTGGAGAAAATATAATTAAGCCATTTCTTAAGTAATTGAAATGGCAGAAGCATGGGCAGTGTTACATGTTATGTTATTCAGTAAGGAAACGATAATTTTTTTTTATATATAATCTTTGAATAATGAGATGCACTACAAATAGTCAATGAGATCAACTCGGCCAATCCAACATGGAGCAGTTTTGGGCATTTTATTAATGGCATCAAAACAGAATTGAACTTCTTTCATTCTTACGGTGTAGCCCATGTAAGGAAGGATGTTACTTCAGCCGCATGTATATTAGCCAAAGCGATTGTAGCAGCTCATATATATCATAGATTTAATATCGTAAGAAATCTACTTTCCCTAACTTTTTACCTCAGGTCCTCTAAAGGTTATCGATGAGAATTGCAAATTGTTCCAGAAAAAATAACTATTGAATTCTTTGTCATGTTACCATTCTTGGAGACGTTGATGATGCACATTCCAAGTCAATTTTCACCACCGGTCCTTCATAACAAGTCAATTCATGAAATCGATTCTTTACGAAACGAAATTGCGGTCGCGTCCGTACTGGACCCTTTTTCGAAAATAACGGAAACGTGTGACCTAGGAAAGGACGCGGCAACTTCGACATTTGAAGTTATGAAAGGATGCGGGCTTTTCCGCGAACGGGACAACCAATTGTTGGCTACGTTACGAAAGCTAGGAGTTCTTGCCATGGTTTTAGACAAGGGATTAACATATTCACAAATTATTTTGTTTGAATTTAATAGAATTTGTGTAACTGATTATAAGAGGTCACTTATAAAATTTACTTTACTAAACAAAAATTTTAAATTACCCGATCATTATCCGATCAGATGAATCTTATAAGATATATGTTAGCTGCACAATAATTGTACAACAATACTGATGTGTCCAGTATTTTTATTTTTTA
>JAJPGS010002469.1:0-25072 GCA_028654335.1 Alnus rubra | reverse complement strand
GTCTTTATTCTATTCTCTATTGGTGGTTGACAACTGAAACAAATTTAAGGAAACAATCGAAATATCAAGTTAAACTCAACTAAGTTATGAAATCATATAAACCCTATAAACCCTCCATTGGGTCGCTGAGATAATCAACAAGACTTTAAACTGACCCTATGTTGAGAAATTTATGCTTTTCCTACATTCTTTCTCGGCAACCAAACAGCGTTCAAGCTCGTTCTCTTTGTTTTCTACTTTTTCTCCTCAACCGGGAGTGAAAAACCGAAAAAAAAAACAAAAAAAAAAACGAAAAAACGAACCAGGAACAGTGGTAGAACCTCCTCCGGGAGGTTGCGAAGAAAAGGAGTTGCTCGGAGCGGTCCCGATGGCGAGCCTCTGTTGTTGGAAGTACTGCTGGCACTTCACGGAGAGCTTCTTGCTCCAGATGTTGGGTTGAAAGCGGTGCGTTTAGTTGAAGATTGAAAGGAGAGCGAGGGGCAAGGTGAAGTCTGGGGTTTTGGGTGGTAGTGAGGGGGGAAGATAGTGACTGTAAGCCCTGCATACTTCTTCTTCTCTCTTCCCGGCTCTGCTTGCTTTTTCGATTTTGGCTTAAATGGTGTGGTGCGTCGGTCTGGGTTTGGAAATGGAAATCCGTGGCCCTTGGGGATTATAAACGTATAATCGGACGGTGCAAATTGCACTAGGTACTGCAAGGTGGAAACGACATGAATGTGTCAAACGACGACATTCGTTTAATTGATGGGCGATACATGCAGTTTTTTTTTTTTTTTAAATAAAGGAAGCCTAAGGTATAATAAATATGTTAACTTAAATATCAGAGTGTATCTATTTTGCAAGTATGCCATTTTGATTTTCACACCAGAGAAACCTCATCCTAGTCCAATCGTTCAAAAACTATTGGAGTCGTTGATCCTTACGAGAAAAATGTCCCAAAAATTGCTCAACAATTCTTATTAGAGTATTTTTTTCGTAAAAGAGTAATGGTTTTTTTTTTTTTTTTTTTTAAGAGTAATGCTAAGGATATAACTTTTTATTTTATTTTTTATTTAAAGTTGATATGATTTTTAAAATTCCATGTTAAGATAAATCACTGATTTAGAAAAGCAATTTAAAATAATAAAAAAGATATTACAAGCATTAGTATTCTGTAAATGACTTTTACGTTCAGTTTCTGCAATAGATGTCGCCCAAACCACTGATGTTGAGTTGTGGCGTTATCCTAAGCCACAAACATGCACGCACACGCGTGGACAGAAACGAAGAGCAAGCGCGGCCTCTACTGATTCTATAAAGCCACACGCACTATACGCCGAAGTACTCAATTCAATTGGGATCTTGCTGATTCAGAAGACTCTTTCACGCTGAAGCCGTTTGCATTTCGTTGATGATGCTCTTGAGCTTGTGCAATAAATCTTCGCTTCAGATTCCTTTCTCTTTCTTTCCTTATATCTTTGAATGTACGTATGAAATGTCTTCATTCTGTTCCTCATTTCGAATTCTGGCACCTCAATGGAGGCACAAAAACGTGCGCTCTTTATTTCCTCCATTCCAAGAGAAAGACTAGCTTCGTCCAAGCGTCATTTCCTCCTCCACGAGCGACGATTCTGTTCCAACTCCAAACAAAGCCAGGTACTATCTCCCTCACAGCACTTCTTTAGCTGTTTATCCTGTAAAGCTTAATTTGGAATTATTATTATTTCTGTTTGGCACAAGTTTCCAATTTTTTTTCATGATTGTGGCACAGTTGCGTTATGATCCCTCGGAAGAATATCGGGGTCGATGTCGCTCCGAAACCGAGGTTTAGAACGCTTTCATTATATACTTTTACAATTATCATTTATCATATTCCATCATAGACAATTTCATTTTTCGAAGTGGAGATTGCTATGGAATCCTTTGGGGCCGAGACTCAAAACTTTTTCACGTTTTTTGTTACCTAATAAAAAAAAATAGAAAAAGAGCAAATATGGATCTTAGGCATTTCGGCTCAGTATCATTAAACTGAAAAGGTTTAATTGATGGTGTTTCTTTTGGTTGAAAACGGTTTTATATGAGTTGGTCCAATCAGCCATGGTGTTTCCTTTTGTTTCAGTCTATATCTATGTAATTTTTAAATTTAATTTCAGGAATGATAGTTCTGGTGCACCCACACCACGTTCCTGGTTTGGTCCAAACGGGCAGTACATCAGAGAGCTACCCTGCCCAAGTTGCCGAGGTAGAGGTTATACTCCTTGTACAGAGTGTGGAATAGAGAGGACCAGATTAGACTGTTCACAATGTAATGGGAAGGTATATGCCTTGGAGCCATATTTTTAGTTAATTGCAGATGGATATTTACATGGGGAAGTGGCTTGCCACTAACTCACTGTTAATACTCATGCAAAGAGGGCTCTTTTTGAGATTTTAACTCTGTTCTAGGAGTGAAATATGTTAGTACGCATTCCATGTACAATTTTATAGGGAGTTTGTTAATTCAAGATAAAGTGAATCCTTCTATTTGAGTATTTCTTGCCTTTGATATTTCTTTAAGGAGTTTATTATACAAGAAGCTATGTAGTAGTTTAACTAAAGTGGTTTTAAAAGGCCAATACCTAGTATTGGTTTTGCTGAAGCAGGGTCCTGGGAGTGAAGATTTGGATGTGGTTTCTAACCTTAAACATCTATGCATGAAAGTTGTCACACTCAATAATTGAACCTGGAAAGTATAAGTTGCAGCATAAAAGCACACATCAATGCATCTTCCCCCCATACTAATTCGCTCACCCTATGAAAGACCTGTCTTACTAGCTGCAGCTCTCACCAAAACTTAGCGAAACTTAGAAACCATTATCAAATTTCCACAAAATCAGCCTGGCTGACTGATGGTTGGTCTTTTGAAGACATTGTAGGGTTTTTTGCTACACATTGTGTTTATAGAAGGGGATGCATGAGTTCACTATACTCTTAGAGGGCCTGAAGTGAATCGACATGTATGGGCAGAGAGATTTAAGTTGCATCCATAACTTACGAAAGTCACAGCAACTTTTGCACAATGTCCTGGACATAATGAGGCTCGTGGCCCAAAGCAATTTGACATTGAGTGATTGTTTCACTGCACAAAGCTTCTAAGGTGTGAAACACCCTTGAAGTAGCCTACATGGGTATTTTCAACTTGTTTTAGGTTTTGAATTCTTTGTCTAAGTACAGAAAGTATTCTACTATCTCAATACCAATACACTCAGTACAGAACACTCTCTCATTTTCTTTCCTTGTCCTTTATTGATCTCAATAAATGTGTTTTCAGAACACTAAGTTGCCGAGACAATCATACTTCCAAAGCAGTAATATAGGTGGAGAAAGCTGCAACAAATAGTAAAGAACCTTAAATTAACCTTGATAAAGTTAATTCAACTTATTTATTGGGGTATCAAAATAATTTTATTAATGGAGTATCATGAGACAACCCAAATTGTTATGTCTAACATTGTCTTACCTTTATTAGGAAACTTATAGGGGGTCAATGAATCAGTGCTTGTTATATTACTTTTAGTTTGGCCAAAGAAATCTAGCTCAAATGGCACCTTCTTCCTTGTAAGTATAGGATGGACGTTGAGGTTGTGGATTCAAGACCCACGGGGTGCGTAACTTACCAATAATAATAATAATAAAAGTTTTATTTCTGTATGTTATTCTCAAGAAACTAGCTAATGCACTTCTTGTTGGGATTATGCCAATTATTTGTTATGGTTATGAAGTAGTGAGAAATTGGTCTTTGTGGAAAACAACATACTTCTTTATCCTTCCACTGATTTCTTTGCTCCAATCAACAACAGGGCATAATGGCTTGCCGACAATGTTTGGGTGATTGCGTCATATGGGAAGAGTCGATTGATGAACGACCATGGGAGAAAGCTCGCTCTAAGTAACTTTTTCATATCCTCTTTTTATTGCGCACTCTTTGTTTTATCAAATTCATATTATCCCTATGTCTTGCTGTCACTTGTCAGTGAGCATATTCTAATCTATCACCGTTATCTTTCTAATTTGGTCACCCGTTGTTAATGAAGAACTAACTACTTGTATATGTTTTGATTTTCCTCATTACAAATATTTTTTATACTTATTGTAACGTATGCACAAATACAAATAATCTAAAATATACATATATAGACACTAGACTCTTGCTTTTTAATTGCCACTTTCATTTCTCCCATGCTTTATGCTCTTGTTTAGTAGGTCTAATAATGGACTATAATCTAGTCTGATACCTTTGACGTTTGGGAAAGAAGAACTTTTTACGTTGTCTGCATTTTAATAATTGAATTGAACAAGTTCTATTTACACTAAAATGGCAAGGCTTGTAATACTGAATGACAAGGTCGAAGTGCTTCTTACTTGGCTATCTTGAGTTCCTACTATAAACAATGGACCATATGGTGCATTCCACGCTGTAATAAACCAATGCCACATTGAAAGCAAAGCCTGTTGTATTCCTACAAGTCACTTGTTCCAGGAGTTCTAGCATGTTTATGCCCTTGAAAAGGAGATTGATCCAGCTCTGGTGTCATAGAGTTTACATCATGGCTACTTAGTTATAGTATTGATAAAAAGCTCTCTTGATTACTACTAAAGTATTACTATTATCCCTCAGAAACAAGTGTTATACTTTATGAAATAGTAATGTTGAACAGTTGCTTATTAACCGTGGTATATACTGCACAATGAGCTCCTTTTTTATGATACAAAGTAGTTTTGAAGCGGTCTTGTCTTTGCTTGTATATGTCAAATGTTTCTGTTTTTTAATGAATACAGAAAGGTTTTAAATATTGACTCTTTCAACATTTGCTTTTCACCCAGGTCTCCACTCAAAGTGAAGGAAGATGATGAAGTTGACAACTTAGATATAAAGCTGGGCATGAAGAAGAAATCAAAGCGTGTTTACCAATCACAGCCTCCTGAAGTAGGATTAAAAATTAGCCGCTCACTGAAAGTTAGTAGCCTGCTTCAACCTTACCTGATACATAACATGACGGGCATATGTTTTATATTTCATATTCATTTTGTTATCTGACACACCCATATACATAAACATGGCATGCATTTGTTTTATATTGCATATTGATATGATATCTGACACTAAGGGTGAGTACGCAGAATCATTGGTACCTTAACCATGTTGAAATGCTTTGACCAAGTACGACTGAAATCACAATTTCACCGTGGTCCATTTTGTTTCTTATCATTCTTATATGGTTGGGGATTTTGAATACGTCCTGTATGCTTAAGCTGTAGCTCCAATCTGGAATTTTGAACAATTTAAATGGGTGATTAATATTTGTGGGACAAGTGAAGGATCTTTGACTTTACATTTCTTTGTATGTTTGAGACTTGTGAGAGTTGTAGAGAAATTGTACAATGTCTCCCTTCCTGACTGGATCAGACTCTAACAGGCTCTGCAATTGAAGTTTCGGATGATGTAACACCTAACATGATTACTATAAACTAGGCTTGCTACCATTTCTTGTGATGATGCCAGGTCCTACATTCAAATATTGTTTGCATATGTTCCTCATCATTTGTTTCAGTAAATTCCACAAATTTATAGATTTTGATAAGATCATGAATTTAATCTGCTTGGTTTAGTTGGATGATTGCAGAGTCTCAATGCCAAAACAGGCCTTTTTAGCAAGAGAATGAAGATCATACATAGTGATCCTAAACTTCATGCACAAAGAGTGGCTGCAATTAAGGTATGCAAATGTTTTGATTCATAACTCTTATGGATTTTCAGAGTTTCATTAAATGTATAAGATGATAGTTTTGCATGAATGTTGCAGTGCTTTGTTCTGAATTAAAATATTTCTAATATATTGTTTTGGTAAGCTAAGCTGGAAGGGAAGTTTATTGAACCTTTAATTTCGAACATAGTTGAAATTGAAAAATCTCTGCTATGAATTATGTCAAATTTTATATTTGTATAGAAAGCCAAAGGAACAACTGCAGCACGAAGGCGTGCTTCTGAAGCTTTAAAAGCTTTCTTTAGTGATCCAGAAAATCGTCGCAAGAGGAGCATTGCCATGAAAGGTCTGTTTTAATACAACGAAGTTAACTGCTGACAGCTCAACTATACCTTTCATTACAGCTAGGCTTCGGATGAGTAACCTGTTTCATTATTATTATTTTAACTACTTATTGACACAGACCAATTTCCTGGTTGTGATGCAGGAGTAAAATTTTACTGTAGAAACTGTGGACGTGAGGGACACAGGAGACACTATTGTCTAGAACTTAAGGATAGTTTGATAGATAGACGGTTCAAGTGTCGGTTATGTGGAGAAGAGGGTCACAACAGAAGAACCTGCCGAAAGTCAAGGTCAAGCAATCAGGGAGACACAGTTAAGAGGAATCATCGTTGCAGACTATGTCATCAAAGCGGCCACAACCGCAGGACTTGCCCTCAAGTGATTGGGGTAAAGTTGAGTGGCACTCATGCCACAAGAGGCTCTCCTACTGGAAGCAGAACATGCACTTGCCAGTTGTGCCAAGAAAGAGGGCACAATATTCGGACATGCCCTCGAAGAATTATAAATCCGTCGTTGATTAATCCTCAATCTGAAGAAATAAATGAGTGACCAGTTTTTTTGAATCAGTGCAGCTTCAATCAAATTCTTAAATTTTGTGCAGTCTATTTTATACTGTATCTGCTTGTGATCTATGATCATATCAATAATCATGCCTTATTTTATCATGTTCTAGTTATAAGTGGCATCGATTGAAGCCGGCCTCCTCAAGAAATTAATTATCATAAATAGACTATATTCTCCAAGCTAGAAAGTTTTCTACCCGGGTAGTATCATTGATAGTCATTAGTGCAATTTTTTTTTGTTTTTTTTTTTTTAATTTTTAGAAAATTTACTGACCTTGCTTGAGTACTCGGCTTGAGCTTGGCCCGTATCATTCAATTCAAATTATTTATTTTAGCAATAAAAAAATAATTAAACCACACTTAGATAATATGATATAAGTATTATCGTATGAATGTATGATCATATAATTCATACAGTCTAACAATTCATATGATTTTAAATCTTAGATCACATGATGACGGTGATGTAATGATTCATAAGTATCGAATGATAATACTTATAAATTATAATATTAAATATAGTGGATCAGTGATTACATATCATATGCCACAATGTTATATTATTATATGATTATGTAATCCTATTATATTATATGAATAATATAATATGAATTATATGATTAAGTATCTAAATTGTTATTGTATCATATGATTAAGTGATTAACGATTAAGTATTGAGATTATTCACTTTTATTATTTTATATATATATTTATATAACCAAACAAGTATAACTCATTAATATTTACTAACCATTTTTATTTGTTACTTAATTTATGCTTACATATAGTATATTGTTTATTAATATACTATATTATAAAATAAGTTATATTTTAACACATTAATATATATACGACTCGTTAATTATACGAGTGGGTTCGCGAGTTTTAATTGAGTCAAGCCAAGCTGAGTTTATATGAATTTGCATCGTTTAATAATCGAGTTTGATTTCGTGCTTGCGAGTAACTCATTTTATAATCAATTCGAGCACGAGTCAGAGTTATTCGAATCAATCTCGAGTAAGTTTACAAGTAGTTCAACTCGTTTATACTCCTACCGCTGACAACGTTAAAACTTTTGATCGGTTAGAAGAGCAAACTCATTAAGACCGATAAAACTGTTAAAACCTTCAACAATTATAGAATAGTGTTATTTTGACACTCCCTCTTATTATTGGGTTAAAACTTAGATCTAATTTTACTGAATTGATTTTAGACCCTCCAAGGTGCATCAATGGCAAAAAGAACGTGAGCGACTGTTACTAGTCAAAATTAAGCTGAAGTTTAGCCAATTACTCTGTTGCGTACTATCTCTGTCACCAAATCTAAGACTGTTGCTAAAAATCTTGCGAGAGCTCTTATTCAATAAAAGAAACTGGCCCAAATCATAGCCCAATATTAGTTGGACTCTTTCATCGGATGTGGATCAGCCCTCAACAATATATTAATTAAATAAAAAATCTAATAAAAGAAAACAAAGCCAGCTGTACCCTGTACGTCTCCGGTCTCCTATAAATAGAAAAAAAGAACAAAGTCGGTTATGCACAAACGCCGTCGTTTTAAGAATCAGTTATAGAAACTTCAAACTTAGTAAGAGTCATTGCTACCAACCAGCGTACGCAATCCCCCGGAAACCCTGACCTCACTCGGCGTTGTCCTCCAAATCCTCGTTCTCTCTCTCTCTCTCTCTCTCTTTTTCTCTCTTCTTAGGGTTCGGAGTCACCAAGCTCAGCCATGGCTTTGCAAACCGGCATGGGTTTATCTCGGATCCTGATCTTAGTCGGAGCAGGTGCTGTCTGTTTTTCCAGTCCGGTCATACATAAACAATCTCTCGATCAGTTATGAGCTATTTTGATCTCTGAGTTTGTTTTTATTTATATAGGATACACTAGCACGATCCTGATCAAGAACGGTAAATTCTCGGACTTGCTTGGCGAACTCCAGGTATGTGCTGATTTTACTGCTCCGTCAAATCTAGCTTCGCTTCTACTCGTACACGGAATATTTGTTTTTTTTTTGTCTATTAGGTATTAATTGGTGTTTTATTTTGTGTTTTTTTTTTGTCAGTTTCCATTATTATTGTTTCTATTTCAATTTTGAGCTGTAAAATTGAAAAGATTTTAGTGAATCACGTCGTCTGTTTGATTTTCTTGCGAAATTAATGAAAAGTACATTGTTTATGTGCGGAAAATTTTCCACAATTGAAAAACCTTCGTTTGTATATGATATTTAATTTTTTTTTAAAAATATAACGTGGATTACACTATTGCATTGGCAGTCATTGGTGAAGGGAGTGGAAAAATCTGGGGATCAACCAGATGGCGATTCTGATGCCATCGCGGCCCAGGTAATGTGAAGATGAGAATTTTATAAAACAGTGAGTGAACATTTTTTTTTACTTGCTAAAGGGCATGTAGAACTGGGATATGCAGTGTGCTGGAATCCTACTTGACTATTTTGTAGGTGCGACGATTGGCAATGGAGGTTCGACAATTGGCCTCTGCACGGCATATTACTGTTCTGAATGGGAATAGTGGCCAAATTGGTATCCTCTATCATATACATAAACAATTCTTTTTTATGGTCTACAGTCTATGGCTATTTCCCCTTCTTCTTCTTTTTTCTTTTTCTTTTTTTCCCTGATGAATACAGTTATTAACCAATTTTTTTTGGATATAACAAAGTGATTCTCAATGCATTATGCCTTTTCTTTTTGTTATAAGTCAGGAAAACTGCTAATTATTACTGAATTATGCATTTTCTGATGCATATGAAGTGTATTCTAGCTGGTTCTTTGTTGTTTAATTTTACCCCCTCTTTGTGCCTTTTTCCAGGTAACTTAACATCTCTTGTAGTTCCAGCTGCTACCTTGGGGGCATTGGGCTATGGCTACATGTGGTGGAAGGTATCTAGATGTGCTCATAAGTTATTTCGTTTAGTTTATGTCTGATAAACATATTTGCATTTTGACCAAATTTTCATGTATTCACATTTTGTGAGTGTACAGTTTTGATGGATTGATTCTCGGTTCTTGATTTTCTTTTTCTTCTCCCCTTTTCTTTTATGATTAGGGCTTTTCATTCTCAGATCTTATGTATGTGACAAAGCGTAATATGGCGAATGCTGTTTCAAACTTGACAAAGCATCTGGAGAATGTGTCAGAGGCTCTTGCTGTAAGTTTCTGTTTAACGCATTTTTCTTAGACTACTATAATCTGAACACAAATTTATGATTATAAATTCCCTTTTGAAAGGGACCTGGTTACATATGTAATTTTAAAAAATAAGCGTGGATAAGACACCATTGTGCATGTTTTGTTTCAATGGTATTAATTTGATAGGTATGAAGTCTTGAGCTCTTGATGAACAGTTTTTCAGTGGTTTGTGACATTTCATAGGCTTTGAAAGCATGCTTTATATTTCTGTTTATTAATAAACCTCTTTTACTGTTCTATTATTACCATGTCAGATGCTTGTTGGAGCGACAAGCGTATCCATAGCTGTGACCAATAGTGTAAAAGATATTTGTTCTGACCATTTATACTGTGGGTGCATTTTTTTCATTGTCTGGTCTAGCTGCTTGTTTTCCTTTTGATAAGTGTTCATTCTTCGGTATTGTAAAGTAAATATCAGGGTGTCTGTGCACATGTGCATTTGTGTTTTTATGTGTGTCAACTTTGGGAACCTCAAAAGAATGAAAATTTGAGGAAAAAACTTTTACCTTCAATCTTGGCAGCCATACATAAAAAATCAGCTAGTTATTATTGTATAATTTAAGTTCAATGAGGCAATATTCTTTTAGATGAATTTAATTTGTGATGTTATTTTATATTTTAATGGTTTCCCATAAATTGTCATTGTTTTTAACAATTCTTCTATTGGCCAGGCAACAAAGAGGCACTTGACGCAGCGAATAGCAAACTTGGATGATAAAATGGAAAAACAGAATGAGATGTCCAAGTTAATTAAGAATGATGTACGTGCTTTGAGGTTTTTATGAGTTTGTTAATCTTAGTTTCTAGAGTAAAATCAGCAAAGTACAATGTTTTCCAAAATTATGGTTCGTCTAGACTCTAGAGCTGATTCTGATGATATGTTCACGGAGAATGGAGATTGGTTATGTGTACTTTCTAGTATCGTTATATTTTGTCTTTTATTCATTTGAACATGATTCTGATGATATGTTCACGAATATGTTTTTATTTGCATTGTCATTTTAATATGGTTAAAACCTGTGCAACAGGTTGCTGAAGTTCAAAAATCTCTTTGTGACATTGGCTATGACTTGAATGACTTACAGAGGCTGGTGGAAGGTTTGGTGAGTTATTTTTCATGAAATTTGTTTTGGTGGTGTCAGTTGTGTGGCGGTATTTGCACTAGTGATCTTTTGTAGTGTGTCATCTCTATTTCCCGCCCTTTGCCCCGAAGCTCTCTCTCTCTCTTGTGAAGGAATCAAAATTTTCCATTCAACATTTCTTCATTTGCCATATGTTTCCAAGAACAAAAAAAGAAAAGTTTTTCTCATAAATTTCCTTTTTCATGCTCTCCAGAAGAGGGGGGACATCGTAGTAATAATATCATATCTGTGCTTTTATTATTATTATTTAAAAAAAAAAAATGTATTGATTGTAATGTAAATTTTCTTTTGTTTCAGGATGGGAAGATAGGTACGCTGGAAGGAAAACAGGTAAGACTTTATATCTAATAATATGTGTGTGTGTGTGTGTGTCTATATATATATATAGATACACACACACACATTATTACATATACATATCCTCATTTTATATGAGAAGCCATATCTTTACAAATAAATAAAGAATTTCTATTGTACACTATAACAGTTGCTGAGATTTTCTGTTTACAATTCTTCTCCTAGCGTGGAAAATTAAAATCCCTAACCAGTAAGAGGAAAAAAGGGATAACAAGCAATTATAATCTGTATGTAAAAGTGAGATGTATATTTCTGGTTGGAAGAAAGATATGCCTATAGTGGCAATCTGGTTGGCTGACAAATTTTGTTTGTAAAAATGTTAGTATTTGTTGCGTAAAGTTGAAATTCATGGTTAGTAAGAAGAGGAGAAGAGAGAGAGGAAAAAAGAAGGGGGGGTGGGGGTAGTATTTGTGGGGAAGAAACCAGGTGACCCAGTTGTGGCAATAGAAATTTTTTATTATAACCATTTTTTTTTTTAAAAAAAAAAGAGGGAAGTTGCGATGATGCGTTTTGGTTTATTTGAGTACTGACAAATTATGATATCCCATGGATGAGCTAGATGTGTTCTATTCTACATGAACACACACACACACACATAACAAAGCAAATTTATGTTACTTAAAGGTAAGTTGAGTGATGTCTTGGTTTACAAGTTTCAGTGAGAGGTGTATTTCATTTTTCTTGAGATACTTGTATGGTGGCTGGTATTTTGAACTTAGTAATGTGAGGATAAATCACCACAGATATGTGACTTGCACTGGTGCGGCTGTTAATCTTACAGTTGTATTTGCTTATGTATCAGCTTGAGGAGATGCTGACATTATTTTGTGGTGACAGGATATTGCTAATCTTGGTGTTCTGTACCTGTGCAACTTTGTTGATGGAAAGAAGGGGATAATGCCTGAAGTTCTGAAGGTTGGCTTCCGTAGTTGTTTAAATATAATTTGGAGTTAACTTTTGAGCCGGTATCTTCTTTTTTGAGCTCTCCAAATGGCTGACTTTTTCAAATGTACCCATCCTACTTGATAATAAATGATGTTGTAACCAAAGGTAACAATGTTCCTATCACTCATGTTCATTGCATGCCACTCTTTAAGGTGGCAGTAATGGCATCTGATGATATCTCCCTATTGTTTTAAAGAACGTATAATCTGCTTGGTGGTTATGGATTATTCTTTTGTTATTTACGTGGAACAATCACTAATGTTGATGGTGATAAAGAGTATATAATGCTGTCTTTAACATTTCCTTATTACATAATTGTAATCTCATCTCTGTGGGCTTTCTTACAGAGCTGATCGCTAATTTAACTATTTGGTTAACATCTTGCAGGAGCAACTTAAAATTACTGGGAAATCTCGTAGTTTACTCACATATCCAGAAACTCCAAGTCTGAAGGTTCTTTCCTATGTACCCTTTTTCTTCTGGTTGCTGAATTAACAACATAGAAATATGTGAAACATGGGATAGGGATTCAGTGATTCAAATCCCCTAATCCAATTGATTATCATGTATTAGTCTGCAAATCCTCACTGACAACATTACCTGCCTATCTATAAGTTTCTTAAGTGAAGACACTTCTCATATGGTGACACTTTTTAGTTTATGTGGATTTTTTTTTTCCCAGAGGATTTATCCTGTTCCTACATTATAATGGGGGGCAGGCCTGTCAAGTCCCTCCCTCCCTCCCTCCTATCTATAAGTTTCTTAAGTGAAAACACTTCTAATATGGTGACACTTTTTAGTTTATATGGATTTTTTTTTTCCCAGAGGATTTATCCTGTTCCTACATTATAATGGGGGCAGGCCTGTCAATTCCCTCCCTCCCTCCCACCCTACTGCTTTTTGACATCAGCTATGGAATTCTTACTCTTGAGTAATTGATTATTTGTATCTTTTGGTAAGATGTGTCCTCTTTCTTTGAACTTCATGCCATTTTATCTGCTTGTAGGGTCTTAAGGACATTGCAGACACTTTGGCCGGAGGTATGGATAGGTCAGCATCAGATGCTATTGTGCAAGATGGTGTTGATAGGTTGGAAGAACAGCCGAGACCCCTGCTGAGGTTTGAATTTATCGTTTCATCAGAGTGCATTTTCTGGACCAGAACATGTGCTTTTGAATGTGTGCTTGTGTGCTAGGCGATTGATACCCACTTCTGTTCATTTTAGAACCACATTTATTAGTATCCTGCTTGTATGAGTGGGTTTTAGGAATCCTAATCACTGTATAGCTTGTTATTTTTATTTTTTTTTCCCCAAGTACAGTTCCTTGGGAAAAGAAGAGAGGGGGGGGGGGGGGGGGGGGGAGGGGGGGAGACAAAATGAAATATAATGATAAACTGAAATAAATAAATCGATACTCCTTTTGCTCAGATTACTTTGAAGATAAGTTTTTTTTTTTTTTTTTTTTTTTCAAAAACAAGTGAGCAGTGATTTCATGCTCTTGCCTCAGTCTCACTTCAACTCCCTCCCTACAATGGGTCACCACAAAATTCTTCACTTTTCGAGAAGAGTTTATTGTAAGTAGGTGGTGCCAATTGACGAAGTGCACATATTCTGATTTAGTTATGGCAAGTCTGAAGCTCTGTCTTGTGCTTCATTAGCAACACCTGTCTCCGCATTTATTTTTTGAGGTTCCTGTTTTAGTGCATCTTATGTGCGAAACATGAAATTTTATAAGTATGTTGCTGTTTCTTGAGCTAAGGTGGTTGCCATTCATACTAGATTTATGCCTGAAACACGGATTCATCACTGAGACCAAAGGTACACAGAGCTTTATGGTTCCAGCCTGCCTGGTTTGTGAACTAACTCATTCCCATTTTAATGAGGGATAAGGTTATTTAACCATAGATCCAGTTTCAAAGACCAATTTATTGCTGAATGTAGTAGGCATTCTGTCAGTAGGGTTAGGTTCGGTTTTAGTGACTTTTTTTGGGCCGGAAGGCAATGGTATAATGGGGTAGATAAGGTTTAGCTGTTCTGTTTGTGTTAGAGAGAATGCGATAAAATCTACCAATATGCATGTACTCTTACAATTCTTGTCTTTACTTATCTTTTCTCCCTTGGAGAAATTTGACAGATTTGCTCTATATATGGTTTTATTCAATTGTGCTTATACCACTTGAACTTCGCAGGGCGCTTTCTACCAAGTGTTGAGTACAATATTCTAAACGAGATGGTAACCTATCCATTATGTGGCTCTTCTCCATGTACTCAGTTCATAGTTAATTTGGTTTGATTGTTCAAGTTTGATGTACACAACATCAGTGGTTACTGATGGGATGTTCTTGTTAATTTCTATATGCATATATATAAGTTTCGAATACCAGGCAGATCGATTCATTTTTTTATTTTATTTTATTTTATTTTATTTTGAGATAAAAAAATTGTAGGACTTTCATTAAAATCAAGAAGATGCGGCTTGCTTGGCAAGTACGACATTTCAAATAAATATGGGATATTTTTCGAATTGTTGCTTTTGTAAGCAGTGAGCCGCTTCGTTAGCCTCTCTATTTGCATGCTTAACGTACAATGACTGGAAACTGTTGAACATGGTTTTTTTTCATCATCTATCGGTTGCCCATACCTGCTCTAGCAGGGTCATTACCTCCGCATAGAATGTCATCTCCAAATGCATTTCTTTCGATCATAACACGGTGAAGCTTTTGGTCTTTACAAAATTTTACAGCCTTTTTCATGTTACCCACGCCTTAGCTACGGTTGGGTTAGCTACAAACAACTTTTTGCTACATATTAGACCCTTGACTTTGTGAAACTCCTCTATTGATTCTTTAGCGCGTATTTATTTGGAGTCAAATCATTCTAGCGTCAACTCTTCCTAATTTATTTTCTCTATTAATTTTCTGAAGAGGTGAAGAAAATCATCTTCGATACTAGGGCTTTTCTGAATATTTTCAGTTACATTCTGCCCATACTTATGTAAGGCTAGTAAGGTGTTGTGAAGCTTGTTTCTATATAACATTGCCAACTCAATTTCAACAAATCTACATGATATTTGGCGTTTTTTTTTTTTTTTTTTTTTTTTTTTTTCAAGATATAATACCACTCAATTTTCAATGTCTAGATCTCTCTTTCGCGACAATGTCTTACTCAAACTATCAAAAATTTGAAATGTATCCATTTTAAAAATTTCAGTAAGACAAAAATATGCTTAAAATTTTGAAAAAATGTCGATCAAAAAATTGTATTTATTTTTTATTGTTTATTAAGTGTATTTTTATCATTTAAGGAACATTGCAAATTTTTGGTAATAGTTTGAGGGTATACTGATACAATCTTTAGTTTGAGAAACATTGCAAATTGTGCATTAATTTGAGGGGCATCCGCAGGGGCGGAGCTACCCCTTCCCCAAGCCGAAGGTTTTTCCCTCCATTTTAGCCCCTCCAAATCTTCTTTTTTTTTTTTTCAAATTGATCCCTCAAAGTTTAAATGCCGGCTCCACCCTTGGGCATCTGGGTATGTGTATTTTTGTTTTTAACATATTTTTATCATGGTTCGGATTTTTTTTTTTGGCCAGCTTGTGATGCTCAAATGAATAGGGTTGTGCGAATGGCATTCATGGCAATATACTGAATATAGAACAATTTGTGAGTCGAAGGAGTCGTAGAGTAGGGGGTTTGTGGATGGAAATTGAAAAACCTTCCCAATTCTCGATGAAAAAAAAGAAAGAAAAGAAAAAAAGACAAACTATAGTAATTGAAATTTGGTAAAACCATCTGAACCGGGTCCGGGTGGGGTTTCTAGATTAATCGGGCTACGACTGACCCCTTAATGCTGCATAGTGCATGGTGGTTGATCTTTTGTATAAAGAATGTAATTCAAGATTTTGTTTAAATTGCATCTAATACTTCGTTTGTTTTGATGTAAAATGGTTTTCATCGTAAAATAGTTTCAAGAAAGTCATTTTTCAGAAAAAAATATATATATATATATTTTCCGTCGAAATCATTTTTCGATGTTTGAGGTGTACGGAAAATTACAAATATTTTTATATTTTAATTTAATCATATTAATTAAAAAAATTATTCACAAAATAAAAAATGTTAATATAAAATAATATAAAAATATTTTTTTAATATTTGACAGATACAAATTCTGGCAAAGTTGCTTGAATCTGGCAGAAAACGGCCGGATCTCGGCCAGTTGACTGGAAACCGGCCGTCCTGGCCAGGATCCCGCCGTTCTGGAAGGATCCCGGCCGGATCCGTCCAGGATCTGACCAGATGGCCGGAGACCCGACTGCTCCGACCAGTCTGGCCGAAATCTGGCACAGTATCTCTAGAATCCAGCGATGTCTGTCGGATTCCGGCACCGACTGGAGTTGGAATCTAGCTTGTCGAAATCCGACAATATTCAACTGCTTGAATGTAAAGGTCGACTGCATTGTTTAAAAAAGATTCGACTACATCTACCATCTACGGAAAATGATTAAAGCTTTTTAAAAGCGTAAATCATTTTCCGAAATTTATTAAGCATTTTTGGTCAAACGGAAATCATTTTCCGGTTGACCATTATTTTCGCCCCTACCAAACACCGAAAAATACCGAAATCATTTTTCAGAAATCATTTTACGCCAAAACAAACGGAGCATAAGTAGTAATATATACATTATTATAAATTAGTGCAATTTCATCGAACCATAAAATGGCTCTTTTCTATTTCACTAGAATATTTACACTTTATTTCATGTGGTAATATATACACGCTTTATTTCATAGGCGTGCAATCTACGGTAGACAACCGAAAACTACAAGGCACTTTTCTGCCTTGGTTTTTTCTTATGCTAATTGAAAGAGAAACGACATGTTACTTGGGCTTAAATTTAGCAAAAGCTTTTACAGAAATGTTGCGGTTGTTAGTGACTAGTGAGGGACGCTTAAGGTACGATTCCAGTCTCCAGAGGAATTGATAAAATGCATAGTGCTTTCCTGCGGTGATACCAAACCGGGCAATGGATCGGCATCGGCAGAACACATGTAGGCGATATTACCAATTTCATTGTGAAAGATCCCTCCAACCCCATTGTCGTTGCCTGTACACACACGGAATTTGGTGTCATTCTCTTCAACTTCCTTGTCAGTGGCATTCAAAGCCCTCTCTGTCAGCTCTCTAAACAGCGAAGATCTTAGGAGAAGGCCAAGTGCAGTTGGGGATGATGATGGTGATGGTGACTTGGTCTCGCTTTGGAAAACTTGCTGTTTTCGAAGGGTAGTACTGTCCACTGTCAAGGTATTGGAGTGAAAGATGGACTGCTCGGTACTTGAAATGGGGTTAGAGGACATTGCCGGAGGCTGAGACTCTATAATTGGTTTTTGTTCTTGGGAAGCAAGAGAATTGGCACCTGGTCTTAGCCATCTAATGTATGTGCTCAAGTTGAAGTTGGTTACTGCATTAATGCCTCTATACTCTATTGCTGCTATATCATAAGCATGAGCAGCCTCTTCTTGGGTACCTGCAAAAACATCAAATGAGCAACGTACTTCATTGTTAGAACAGATTGAGATCTCTACAACTGCCTATTTGAACAGATGAGTCTCACATATTTAGGCTTTCTCATAATTACTGTCCAAATTGCTAGTAATTTAAACAGAATCACCCTACCAATATGAGACTGCGAAGTCCTACAATTATGATGCCATTAATTTGGGATTGCGCAGGTAATGCCCATAAAATACACACATGTCTAAGTAGGTGACCAGACATGTGAGTTCTATAAGAGGCCTTTCACATTATTTGTTCAATTGCTAACAATTCAGACAAGTAATTATTGTACATCCTTTCCATTAATTAATTGGGTTAAATACTCCATTGGTACCTGAGTTTTACGTGTTTTTAAATTTAGTACTTCAGTTTTATTTGGTATCATAGGTGGTACCTGAATTAAGGGTAAAAACCCATTTGGTACCTCTGTTAGATTTTCCGTCCGAATTTTAACGGCTCGCCACGTGTCAACCGCTGAGGTTGACACGTGGCACTACATAAAAAAAAATTAAAAATTAAAAATTAAAATCTTTAGAAAATGATTAAAAATAATAAAATTTTAAAAAAGAAAATTAAAAAAAGAAAAAAGAAGAGGGGTGGCTGAGCCACCTCCCTTGGCCACCATGGGGGTGGCCGGCCACCCCCATTTTGGCCAAGGAGGTGGCCCAGCCACCCCCTTGGCCGGTCTGACCGGTCTGGGGTGGCCGAACCACCCCCGGCCACCCCACAGTTGAAAAAAAAAAAAAAAAAAAAAATTTTTGAAGGGTTTTGGCCCTAGGGGGTGGCCGAACCACCCCCTAGGGCCAAAACCCATAAAAAAAAAATTGAGGGTTTGCCCTTGGGGGTGGCCGAACCACCCTCTAGGGCCACGGGGGTGGTTCGGCCACCCCCATACAGGCCGGACTGGGGTGGCCGAACCACCCCCGTGGCCCATGGGGGTGGTTCGGCCACCCCAAGGGCAAACTCTCAATTTCTTTTTGGATGGGTTTTGGCCCTTGGGGGTGGCCGAACCACCCCTAGGGCCACGGGGGTGGTTCGGCCACCCCCAGTCCGGCCGGTCTGGGGGTGGCCGAACCACCCCGTGGCCCTAGGGGGTGGCTCGGCCACCCCCGTGGCCCTAGGGGGTGGCTCGGCCACCCCCGTGGCCAAAACCCTTCAAAAAAAAATTGAGGGTTGGCCCTTGGGGGTGGCCGAACCACCCCCTAGGGACCTAGGGTGGTTCGGCCACCCCCAGTCCGGCCGGTCTGGGGTGGCCGAACCACCCCCGTGGCCCTAAGGGGTGGTTCGGCCACCCCCTAGGGCCAAAACCCTTCAAAAAAAAATTGAGGGTTGGCCCTTGGGGGTGGCCGAACCACCCCCTAGGGCCAAAACCCTTCAAATTTTTTTTTTTTTTTTTCAACTGTGGGGTGGCCGAACCACCCCATAGGGGGTGGTTCAGCCACCCCTTGGCCGGTCTGCCACCCCATTTTGGCCAAGGAGGTGGCCCAGCCACCCCCCTTCTTTTTCTTTTTTTAATTTTTTTTTAAAAAATTTTATTATTTTTAATCATTTTCTAAAGATTTTAATTTTTAATTTTTAATTTTTTTTATGTAGTGCCACGTGTCAACCTCAGCGGTTGACACGTGGCGAGCCGTTAAAATTCGGACGGAAAATCTAACAGAGGTACCAAATGGGTTTTTACCCTTAATTCAGGTACCACCTATGATACCAAATAAAACTGAAGTACTAAATTTAAAAACACGTAAAATTCAGGTACCAATGGGGTATTTAACCCTAATTAATTTGACGTTTGGAGAATCATTAAGTCTACTTAGTCTAATCGTGTGTTGTCCAAGACATGTGGTTAGAGATTTGGGAAACACAAACACAACCCTATAATTAACTACAAAAAAAGAAAAAAAGATTGAGAGGGGTGAAACTTACTGTAAGTTCCAAGGTAGAGATATTTGTTTCCAAACACCCTCCCTATTCTTGCTTCCCATCTTCCATTGTGATGGTGCCTGCAGTTGGTCAAAAGGTTCAACCCAAATATGAATTAGTTCCCTGTTGGCAAATACTATAATTATATATCATTGTCGAAAGTTATTTTACCTAGCAACTCCTCTATACTTGGATACACCTCTTGAAAAACCACTGCTCCTCCTGAAACCGAACAAAAAAGCCAATTGCTTATTGCATTCATGATATATTATTGGAAAGCTTGTTTAGAAACTACTTCTTAGGGGGATGGGGTACCTTCTTAAAGAGGCTAAGTATTCTTCTCTTGTTACAGTCTTCATTATCTCAATTTCTTTCTCATACTCGGACACCTGCAAGAACATCATACCAGACTACCAGAGTTGAGAAAAGACTAAACAAAAGAAAGACATAATGAAAGAAAGATATCAAAATTCATGTATGATAATTGTTACCAGGAAATTTGTAAAAGTTGATGTTCCCCAATACTTGAGGGCAGCCAAATCATATGCTCTTGCAGCAGATTCTTCTTCATCATAAGCCCCTGATTACCAATATCATGAAGGTCAGTGCCCTCTAAATCGAGTCCCTCCAGAAAGCAAAGATGTTTTGAATTAGCAATAAAAGAACTCACCTAAGTACACTGCTCCATGCCACCAATTCCAATGTGCAAAGAGCATAGCAAAGAAACCGTAAGCAATCAATAGATATAACAATAGAAATGTTATTTAGTAAACTGCTATACAATTGTCATATAACTCAGATGATGTGATAGTGAAAATCATCATTTTGAACAATGGCATGTAAAAAACACGTCATCCAAATTGTATGACAGTCGTCGTATAGCAATTTACTAAATAGCATTTTTCGTGTAATAATAAACGAAAACAAGTGCTGAAGTTATGTACGTACGTACCTTGCTTTCCCTTCTTCCTCTGGGTTGGATTCCATGATCCCTTATCCCATAAATGAGCTTCAAAACGTCCAGTCCATCTATGTCTATGTTGTAGGCATGCATGCACATATTAGCTTCTATTTTCGAACCAACAAATTCACAATATTGACAGAGCGACATCCCTCACACACATGCATGTATGATGTATGTGCATGTCTTAATTAATTAAGAAATAAATTTGCATATCGAACCTGCTGACCCCACGAAATCTTGAACTTCTCTTCACGCCACCGGCCGTAGTCGTGGATCGTTTCTGTTGTTGCTCACCTTCATTGCAGCTTATTGCAGGAGCAGGGGATTCTCTTCGCCGCCTCTTGATGCATTTGTTAGCCAAAGCATCACCTTCCATCATGCGCAAGCCACGCGCTCCCGAGCCCAAACCATATTTCGCAGCTGGGGTCATCTCCATTTCTGATTTTGTCTCTCAGTGTACAGAAAACGGCAGGCAACTGCTTTACTTTACTGCTTGATGTCATGAGAAACTAAGTGCAAGTCTTTATATATGTGTCCCATATGTTGTCTAATGCCATTTGTCTTTTTTGGTTGATACGACTGCTTCAAGTGACAAAGACAAGATTTCGATGATTTCGTTTTCATTTGAGACAATTTTGAAATGTCTGTTTCCTACTAGACCGCGAAGAACTCACAATTTGGGTGTAAACAAAACGATCCCGCTCCATGTATCAGGGTGAACTTCAGCTAAATTATACATCGGTATAATCGGAGTTGAAAAACATAAAGGTCTTTAATTATTATTATTATTATTTTTAGGCCAATGATGTGGAGCGACTTTACTCTAAGTTATGAACAAGCATGTGAACGCCCCGGGAAAAGGATCGATCTCTCCTTTTTAAGATGGAGATGAGTTATTTTATAGTTAATATTCAATGCAAAGATGACAGCATGTAATAGGTGGCATATTGTTCAAAAAATTTAAATTATGCGTCACCAACAGATTAGGTAAACTTCGCTTGATAGGTATTTTAACTATTTATATTCTATTTAAATATTCTTTCTCGATGATTTCTTTATTTTTTTGTAAGAAAAAAATTGAAAGGAGAGAGAATAATAATTTTTTTTTTTTGAGTCTATAACAGTATATAGTACTCATTAAATTTTTGCTTAAGTAACCAACCGAATGTGCGTAAATAGTTTTTCACCTAAATTTGTAATTGGACTAATCAAAAAAACATTTGATTAGCCGAGTGTGAATGCATGCGGTAGAAACTTTATATTCTCCGGATAATTTTCTTAATTACGACGTCGTAGGAATTAATATTATATATCCAGGAAATACTTTTGGCAAGATAACAAACGAACAGAACAAAACGAACGGGGTTTTGGCTTATCCGATCCATAAAACCAAATGATTTTTGTGTTTTTGAGATGAAGACGAACACACGAATTATCTGTCGTACGTCTGTACAATTACGTGACAACATGCATGGTTCGTAATTTAATAATTTTGCTCCTGCTTATACGTACCGGTACCTAGGATCCTTCGTCCAGTTTAGAGTTGATATTTGACGCTTGTTTGCAACGTACGTACGTGTTTGATAGCAACTGACCCTCAATAGGTTTTGGGCAAGGCAAAAATGGATCGGGTTGGTTTTCCACCACGGTAATTCCTAGCTATGTGTTAAAAGTATTGCACCCATCATTTACCTCTTTTTGCTACAAGCTTAAGTTTTAAAGATAAATAGTAATTTAATTAATATGGTATCAGATTAAAAAATGTCTTGAGTTCAAATTTTAACTTCGTTATTTATTTTTATTTCAACTAAACGTTTTACGTGTTGGACATTACCTATTAAAAAGTAGCTAGTTGAGCCTACACATGAGGAGTATTAAAGTATTAATTAAGTGATTAAGTAATTAAGTAATTAAATTTACTTCTTCCTATCAGTTTAAGCTTTTAGGATAAGTGGTGATTTAACATGGTACTATAATTATAGGCTAACGCCAATATTCGATCATGTGCCATTTTTTTTTTGTTTATAATTCATCATTTTGCATCTTCAATCAGAACCAAAATCAAAATGCCGACAAATATACATCGTGTGCCAAATTTTTTTCTTGGGTTTTCTTATCTTTCTACATTTTCGCCTGAGCTATTTCTCTTCACATACCCACGTGAGTCTCTCTCTTTGTCAAGATAACATGCCGCATTGCCATTTTTCCTCTACTAGCAAATACTACCCTGCCAATTCTCTCTTGTAGAACCAAATGTCTTGAGTTCGAACCTTAATTTCATAATTTACCTCCATTTTCAATTAAATATTTCATGTATTGGGTCGCTTATTTATTAAAAGTAAAGTTTGAACCCACACGTGAAGGGAAATTTTAAAGTATTGAACCCATCATTTACCTATAAACTTTTAGAATATATAAGTGGTGGTTTAACACAATAAACCTCTTTAGCACTTCTTCTTCTAATAATCAACTAGAACCATATATATTTACTAGCTGCTAGTTCATGAGCAACACTACAAGAGTTACTTAAACTAGCTAGTTAAAGTAATTAACACCAGCACGTTATATTGTAACTTTTAACAAGTACTATTAATTAAGTGATTACATTTATCACTAACTTTTTATTAGTTTAAACTTTTAAACTAAAGCGATGATTTGATATGATATCATAAACAGAAGTTTAAATCCTTAACGACTTTACAATTAACCTTCATTTTAATTAAATATTTCACGTATTGATCGGTCTCACTTGTTTGTTGATCAAAATTCTTATTTTCTATCTTTTGTAATAAACAACACAATTAAGCACAAAACACTAACTAATTAAAGATACAAAATAATTTCACCTTCACATCACATCAAAAAAAAAAAAAAAAAAATCCGACCCAAAAACAAAAAACGTACACTTCCAAAAACATTAACAAGAACAGTCATTTCTGGCACTCTCTTCTACTTTTAGAATACCCACGGTCCACGGACCCTGTCCTGGACCATAAGCATTTACAATATAACACATGTACGTGCTTTTGTTAATATTGTAGTTTTTACCACGCAGCTAGAGATGCATGTAGAGAGACTACATACATACATACATACATATATATATATATATATGCCTGCCTGCATGCTTTTACATAGAACGTACGAAATTAAATATATTAATTAGCCATGCATGCATGCATGCATGCGCGCGCGGAAACTTATTTTCTTTTCTTTCTTGTTCTCCATGCATATATATTTGTCAGACCCTTTCGATCTTCTCCAAAAACAAGCCAAACACAATATATATGATGTACGTGTACGTACGTACCATGCAACTACAACAACAACTACGTATACAGGCGTCTGTTATGCTCGATCAATCTTCATTATCCTCGCCTAAAGAAACGAGGCTATATAAATTAAGTTTATTATCTGTAAAAAGAAATTTGGAAAAGGCTAACAACGTTTGCCGGGTTTGCAGTTGACGGTGCCGGCGAAGCGTGTGAGTCTTTTCACGAATGTCCCTGGTCTCGCTTTGATCATTTGCAGCCTTGAGTATGGCTTATTTGCAAGTCGGTTCCCAGATTGAACGAAGAATGCTCCATTCATCATCAGATCTCCCTCAGATCTCCATGTCCACTGACTCCACACACTCTCCAGCGCGTAGTCCCTCTTGGTCACCTTCGATCACCAAATTAACATCAGAAATCTATTTATTTTTTGCTTAATAAATGATGCATGCAAGATTAATCCGATTCCGATACAAACAAATATATTAATATACAGTATCTGATAATAATTAAAGCCTTCGTGCCATTTTGGAAAAAAGAAGAAGAAATGATTAATCAATTAATAAAGCATTTGCAAATAAAGCATTTTTTTCGATATAGGCATGCATATATACCTCTTTAGCAGGCCTGGTTTGGAGGAGCAATGAATCGGTTGCCCTGACTGATAATGGTAGGATGGCTGCTACCACCAATGGCATACATTTCCCAGTGAGTGTAGTCATTGTTAACCACATGAACAAATCCCCATCGGCACCTCGGCATCCTTTGCACCAATCCCCTACCAAAGTGGGTTGAAGGCAAACCGTAATTTGCATTATCTGGTCGCCGGAGTAGCTGTCGCTTGCACCAAACAACATCGCCTAAATAACCCATATCACATTTGTTAGCATATATACACGTACTAATCATAAATGATTTTTTTTTTTTGTAATGATTATCACTTCCTATCGGTTTAAGTTTATAGAGTAAGTGATGATTTAATATAATATTTATCAAAGTAGAGGTCCTGAACTTGAACCCGGCTAGTCTCCGTCATTCAACTTTCATTTCAGTTAAATATCTCACGTGTTGAGCTT
>JAJPGS010002468.1:0-47101 GCA_028654335.1 Alnus rubra | reverse complement strand
GGATAAATTTTAGAGGAGGTGAACAGACTCATCCATTCATTATTTCTGAAGATCTGATGTATAAAAGAAAAAGGTTCCATCATCACGTCCTGTCTGATGACTGCACGCTCAATGGCTATGCCTCTTTTGTCCATCCTTTCCTTGGCAGCAGTAAGGTAGTCCTTGATCTCTTGCGGGATTGTCTTTGGGATGTATTTGTAGACATTTTCGGACAAGAAACAACAAAAACAATTTGAAAAAAAAATATATCCAAAACATATGTTAGATATCACAGTATTCTTCCCAGAATAAAATCAGCATTATAACGACTAGAACATAATTGAGATTAAAGTAATTTATGAGCCAAAGAATCTCTATAGTTGCAAAATTTTAAATATTTTTCTCAACTCATGCTATGCGTGTCATGTGTGAAAGTTTTCTCAATAAGGCATATGTTTACTAATAAGGTTGAAAACAACAAATTTTATAGAAAGAGAAAATCACTTGTTTGATTAGTCAAAAGTCAAACTTTATCTTACTAGGGCCTAGCCACCCTCATCTGATACACTCCTCCTGAGTTACAAAGCTTTTTCTTTGACTTAGTCCATTAGTGACCGTTTATTTTCGCAATGATTTGGTCACTGACTATTTCTATGGAGACAAGTGTAAGAACATATTTAACCTCACACTACGAAAGATTTTCTCAAGATAACAAGAGAAAATATGAGGATAAAAAAAAATATGGTTCAAGGAAAGCAAAACATATAAAAAATATGTTAGTGAATAATCAATGCAATGCATACAACTGGACATGCTCTAGGATAAGAAACCAAAAAAAAAGACTGGCTCTAATTACATAATGTTATTTAATTACATACACAAAAGACTGGCTCTAATAATACATGTGTCAAGTAGGACACCAGCCATAAACAAGAGACTACCAAAATGGGACGCCCAAGTCCACACAGCTACGATACCAGCGATATGCCTCAGTCGCAGTACCCTAAGTACGTGCTACGGGGCCATCCTCTAGATCCGCTAAACTTGCAGCCAAAACATCAGTATCTGCATGGTTGTGGGGTTAACCACATCTGTACAGGTGAAAGTATGAGTTAACCACCTCAGTAATAAATTACTGAGGTCTCAGTGGTATAAGACTTACTAAGTTTTTGCATAAAACGATATTTTACTTAGTCTCTTGTTTACAATAACAATTATTGTTTTGGTTATGAAAACATGTCTCTTGAAATCACATCATTGTAGATAGAATAAACACAGACACAACATAACAATATTGTTCTTATTCCGACATGCTCACATACAAATTCATATTATATTTCAATCAATAATTCATAACTATATCTCAATCATCAATTCTTAGCTATATCTCAATCAACCATTCATAACTATATCTCAATCATCATCTCATATCCATATCATAAAAAACGTTATGCATGCTCAATTACCAACGTCATGTAATGTTGCTGTCATAATTAGGGATGCCGAATATTTCAGAGTCTTCATTACATAAAAGTTTTTCAAGATGTTAAGGAAGATTCTGTACAGATTCTAAATCAGAAAAGTCGGATCCCATGCTTCAGTCCGGACGGCCCAGTCATGCGTCCGGATGCCCATCAGTGTCAAGAAGTCGAACAGTTCAAGGTTGCATCCATCTGGACGTCATGGCAACACGTCCGAATGCTTTTCAGAGTTCGAGAAGATTCCAGCTTGTACCTGTTCGAAAGTCAGAGCAACATTGTCCCGACACCGAGATCCTTGATAAGGAAATTGCTTGCATACACTTTGCATCCGTCCGGACGATAGGGCAACACCGTCCGGACGTGGTCCTGTTATGGCAATTACGTACAGACAAAGTGCAACCATCCGTACTCTAGGGCAACACCGTCCGAACGTGGCCTTAATATGGAAATGCGTGGAGCGTGTTATGGAAACTCGGTTGCACAGAAGATCGTCTGGACGCTCAATGCTTCCGTTCTGACGCCGCTTAGAGAAATCAGAGACAGACTCGATTTAGATCTTCTTAGCCAATAAATAGAGGCCTCTATGCATGTAATCTTTACAGAATTCGGTATTAAATTCTTTATCGCTTAGAGATGGTGTTTAGGGAGATATTGTGAAGATCTGCTAGTTCTCAAGCTGTTGCTGTTGTGTTGTTGCTGTGCTCGTGTTGAAGTCTATTTTAGGAAGGAGCCCTAAGGTAAAGGAATCCATTAAAGACCCCTTCAAGTAGGTGACTTGGTTGGGAGATGTTCACGATGGTTACGTGTCAGAGTGTAAGATACGATCGCTGCATATGGGTATGTGAGTGTTATTGTCTTTGTACTAGCATTGTCTTTTGAATAGTGGATTTCCTGGGTTTGGCTGTCCAGAAGTGGTTTTTCCTCTTAATTGAGTTTCCACTTCGTTAACAAAACATCTGTCTCATTTAATTCCTCACTTTTAATGTTTTGTTACAAGTTGCACACACACATGGTTAAATTAGAAGTCAATTTAATTTTTCAATTTAAAAATAACAAAACAAACGCAAATTAAGGGGTTCAAATTTACAATATTTGGCATTCATCAACACCCAATAAAATACACGTATACTATGGAACACACAGATGCCGGTTTGAGATGCAAGCTTATGTGTTCGTTTTGTGTACAAAAATATCAATAATAAAATTACCACTCGGAATAGAACGAATCCTTGTAAGATAAGGCTATAGAGAGGGTGTCGAACCTCAAGGATTGCAAGGATATTGTTATCAAGTTTATGAAGATTAAAAATAACTGAAGAAAATATTGTTTGATTTTTGTTTTCTAAAACTAAATACATAAAAGTAAAAATTGTAGTGATGAGAGAAGGAATAGGGGATTGATTTCACCACTGACTGCATAATATTGGTCAATCACAAATTAATAAGGAAAATTCATACTATGCATGATATAGGTCTCGTCTCACTCGAGTAGCCAAGAAATTACCTCTAAAGAATAAGTATAATCCATCTTCGGTTGGTATGGACCGTCCACCTAACCACTAAGATGAGGTACAACCCGTCTTCCCTAGGTATGGATTAGCGACGTCTTTAATAGGATACGCACAATCAATGGAATAGTATAACCCATCTTTGGTTGGTACGAACTGTTTACCTATATTACACTAAACTAGGGTGTAGTACAATCTGTCTTCCCTAGGCATGACCTATCTAACCCTCTTAATCATATGTCAATTAAAACTGTTATATAACAATCATTCACATAATCACAAAAAATATAAAGGATTGAGTTCAATCAATATAAAAGACTTTCTAAGACAAGATAAGAAATTTATAATGATTGAATATAAACATTAAGATCAATTCTCATAGTTATACAACCATCATGTATATAGAAAATCTCAAATTAAAATACAATTAAACCATTGTTACTTGGAAATGGCTAATCAACACTCTATTACGAATTTAGCCGCTCATCAAGGTGCTGGGAAGGCCTCCTGCCATGCTCTTCTCATCTTCAACTTGTCAAGCCTCTAAGAAGAATTTTCTGTCTAAAGCTTAGCACACCTTCTCTTGAAGCTTAGGGATGTATTTATGGGGACCAAACAAGCCCTAGAAGCCCTTGGAATTTCAGAAAAATCAGAACTTAGTCTCTTAGTCCAAGTAAGAGATTGAAAATTCAATCTAAGTAGGAAAAGGATTCCAAATTCGTCCAAATTTGTGGTCTTTTATTGCGGGAAGATTTTGGCATAGTAAACTTCTGAATTATAAAAATCTTATTTCTAACATACTTGTTTCATTATTTATTATCTTTCCATCGCCACCAATTTCATTACAATCTGAGATTTGAGAAAAAAGTTATGATTGAAACACTGAGACATGTGCATAATCCAAATTTGAATCCAATCCGATTTGGATTCTAATTCGAGAAATTCCGATTTAATCCGTCCCTTGATTTGATTAAACTTAACCACATCTTCTAGGTCTTCTCAAAGTGTGCTTTAAGCCCAAAATCAATGGAATTAATTGCACGTTTATTTAAAACCTGAAAACAAGAAACAACACAAAATCAAACTAAGGAATTAACATATATAAGTTAAGGAGCTTGAATGTGCAACATTCAACGCTTATCACAATCCCAACGGTCTTCAACCAATTACGCCATAGGGGATGCAATCCCATTGGTCTACCCAAAGTTGCGCCATAAGGGATACAAGCCCATTGGTCTTCCAAGCCGTGCCATAAGGGATACAAGCCCATTGGTCTTTAAAGCTATGCCATAGGGATGTAAACGAGCCGATCCTAAGCTGGTATTGTTGTTCGAGCTCGGCTCGTTTATGTAACATGAGCCTAAAACTCATGTGCGAGCTCAGCTCGATTAGGAAAATTTACTAACTGATCTCGAGCTTGGTCATTTTGGTCGATCTCGAGTGTAAAATAAATTGACTTCTAATTTACTCTGTGTGTGTGCAACGTGTAACAAAATTTCAAAAGTGCCGAATTAAAAGAGACAGATATTTTGTTAACGAAGTGTAAACTTAATTAAGAGAAAAAATCACTCCGGGGCAGCCAAACCTAGGAAATCCACTATCAGAAGACAAAGCTAGTACAAAGACAGTAACACTCACATACTCGATGCAACGATCGTATCTTGCACTCTGACACGTAACCCAACGTGAATGCCTCCCAACCAAGTCTCCTACTTGAAGGGTCTTTTATGGATTCCTTTACCTTAAGGCTCCTCCCTAAGATAGACTTCAAACACGAGCACATCAACAGCACACTGGCAACATCTTGAGAGCTAGCGGATCTTCACAATATCTCCCCAAACACCCTCTCTAAGCTATAAAGAATTCAATACCGAATTCTGTAAAGAATACATGCCTAGACGCCTCTATTTATAGGCTAAGAAGACCTAAAACGAGTATGTCTCCTTGATTTCTCTAGGCGGCGTCTGGACTAAAGCATTGAGCATTCGGATGGTCTTCTATGCAATCAGGTTTCCATAACGCTCTCCACTCGTTTCCATATTAAGGTCGCGTCCAGAGTGTGTTGCCCTAGAGTCCGGACGATTGCACTTTGTCTGCACATAATTAACATAACAGAACCACGTTCGGATGGTGTTGCCCTGAAGTTTGAACATTGTTGCCCTAGCGTTCAGACGGGTGCAAGCTGTCATCCCACTACGTGTTTGTGAAGGAAAGCTGGAATCTTCTCGAACCCTAAAGTGCGTCCGGAGGAGTTGCCATGACATCTGGACGGATGCAACTTTGAACTATTCGGTTTCTTGACACTTATAGGCATCTAGATGCATGACTGGGTAGTCCGGACGGAATCTTGGCATCCGACTTCTCTGAGTTGGAATCTGCACAAAATCTTCTTTAAAATCTTGAAACACTTTTCTGTAATGAAGACTCTGAAATATATGACATCCTTATTTATAACAACTTTTACAAGATAGTGATTTTGTCAAACAGAATGTAGACAACACAAACTAACATCGAGCTCGAGTACTCGGCTCGAGCTCGGCTCGTATCATACGATTCAAATGATTTATTTTAGCAATAAAAAATAATTAAACAACATTTATGATCATATAATATAAATATTATCGTATGAATGTATGATCATATTATTCATACAATCTAACAATTCACATGATCTTAGATCTTGGATCATGTGATGACAGTGATGTAATGATTCATAAGTAACGAATGATAATACTTATAAGTTATAACATTAGATATAGTGTATCAGTAATTACATGTCATATGCCACAATGTTATTTTATTATAGGGGAAAGTACACTTTACCCCCCTGATGTATCCACCCATTGGCAATCTGACGCCCAATGTTTAATTTTTGGTAGATGACCCCCTTGATGTTAGCTACTTGTGGCAATGTGGACCTTCCGTCCATTCACCCGTCATTTTGGATGGAAAAAAGGTCATATGCAACTCACATGACCTTTTAAACAAAAAT
Organism: Alnus rubra; assembly: GCA_028654335.1. Classification (NCBI taxonomy): domain Eukaryota; kingdom Viridiplantae; phylum Streptophyta; class Magnoliopsida; order Fagales; family Betulaceae; genus Alnus; species Alnus rubra. Next base: position 41,141 of record JAJPGS010002468.1, on the reverse strand, counting down.
CAAGACTATTTTACCCTTCCATTTGCCCTGTTTCCAACATGGACTCTGAATGCTTCCTTCTCACTCCTCTATGTCTTCCTTTCTCATCGTCCTCTCTCTCCAACCCGAACACCACCTTCTTCAAACTCTTTCTCTCTCTGTGTCTCTCACTCTCTCTCTCTAAACTTTCTCTCTAGCGTAATTACGAGGTAGCAAACGCTACAAGGGGGAATGTTTTGAGCTATAGCCTTGGTGGGATGGGTTGTAGTGCTGGAGCTATTTCCATTGGCCTGGCCAAACACTTGTTACAGTTCAATGGTTTACTTCACCATGAAGCTCTTTGCGTCTGTTACCGGCGCAGGCCAGCGTGACCAGGATTCCAGGAACTCGCGGTAGTGGTCTGTGCATAGCCAAAACCATTTGCAGTAAAGTTGAAGAAGGAAGGTAGAAGACAACACAAAACGCACTGTTTAACTTAAAAGTTTACAAAACACTAAAAAGAAATTCATCTCTAATATGTTTTGGATTAGCAAAACGGAGCTGATGATGAGAACCAGTTCTCTTCAGAAATACGTTTTGGATTCAGCTCTAATATGCTTTCAACTGATTTGTTTGTAGTTTTTATGTTCTAGGGTTATATGTCTTGCTTTTACGTTGTGTGTGTGTGTGTGTTTTTTTTTTCCACTGGGACAAGCTCCTCTGTTCACCTCTGTTTTCATGTTCTACAACAAAGGTGAACAGAGTTTCATTTATGCCACACGGTTATCTGCATTGCGCTTGGCAAGGCGGATATTACTTGCAGCATATTTTCTTGCTGCAGCTAGCAGGAATGCTCATCTATTTATATATGTTAGTCTATTCCACCAGAGTTGCAAGCCTACAACAGCAATATGGAAAATGTTAACTTCCACACACAAAATCCACTTCCACGCAGAAAATCCACCCCCAAATCTTCACTGGATGTTGTACAATGAAGTGCTGCACTGACTGTTGTTTATTTTGCAGGAACTTGAGAGAAGATTGCAAGGAGGTCCTGCACAGGAAGTTATCACGGAAAACAACACCTACCTGGATGTTGGTGTACTTTAGGCTCGGATGCTTGCTAGGGTTCTTGACAGAAATCACTATGTTGGAGGCAATTGTCATGTTGGAGAAAGTGAGGGAGGACTCTAGAGGCTTCACAAAATCTCACTTTAATTTGGGCTTTGGGGCTTGTGATAAAGCCAACTACAAGGACAGCCTGTAGAACAAAGACACTTGTTTAGGACAAGAAATAAAACAAATGATTTTATAATGTGTTTCCTCTCAGGGCAATGCATAGTTATGGTGATGATCATGGTGTAGGTAGCAGTACTGTTTTCTCTGGAATAATTCGACGAACTTCATGATGTCGATCTGGCCGTGTTTCTGGATGGTAGATTCCACCATGGTTTTGACTTGGTCCTTGTCAGCAACATCACAGTGCACGTAGTTGCACTTGTCTCTGCCAATGCATGGATGTGGCTACTTGGTGACCTAGTTGGTCTTGGAACAACCAAAAAAAGAAAACACCAAAAAAGGAACTAATGGGTACAAGACATTGTCAAGAATGGACACGACATCAATAAGTGGAGAAGGCCTATGCATTGCCAGGGTAGTATCAAAGGTAGTGTTAGGCCATCTGCACACATAAGTGGGGCTGGAAAAAGAGATATCCCTGTTTGTTTCACCGAAGAGGATAGAATCCACTCACAGGAAGAAAAAGAAGCGAAGATTGTTCAAGGAGCGAAGATTGTTCAATTCTGTTGGGAGACGAAGCTTACATGTACACCGACCATTTGTTTTTTGTATTAAAAAAAATTGAAGTGTCAAATGAAACGGTGTGTTTTGAATGAAACATGGGTGATTTGGAAAGTTAGGCTTTAAAAGGTCATGTGCGTGGCACGTGACCTTTTTTCCGTCACTTTTGACAGACTAAGTGGATGGAAGGTCCAGATTGACACGTGGCTAACATCAAGGGTGTCATCTACCAAAAATTAAACATTGGGCGTCAAATTGCCAATGGGTAGATACATCAGGGGGGTAAAGTGTACTTTCTCCATTATTATATTACGTGAATAATATAATATGAGTCATATGATTAAGTATCTAAATTGTCATTATATAATATGATTAACTAATTAACAATTATTAACTTTTAATATTTTATATACATATTTATATAATCAAACAAGTATAACTAGTTAATATTTATTGATCATTTTATTTGTTACTTAATTTATTGTTACATGTAGTATATTGTTTATTAATATACTATATTATAAAAATAATTTATATATTAACAAATTAATATATAACTATTTTTATAATATATATATATATGAGTTAAGACTTAATAAACGAGTCGATCCTTATACGAGCGGGTTCACGAGTTTTAATCGAGTTGAGCTGAGTTTATACGAGTTTGCATCGTTTAATAATCGAGTTTGATTTCGTGTCCATGAGTAGCTCATTTAATAATCGATTCGAGCATGAGTCGAGTTTATTCGAGCCAATCTCGAGTATGCTCACGAGTAGCTTAGTTCGTTTACACTCCTAGCCATAGGGGATACAAGCCCATTGGTCTTTAAAGCTATGCCATAGGGGATACAAGCCCATTGGTCTTTAAAGTTGTGCCGTAGGGGATGCAAGCTCATTAGTCTTTAACCAAGCCATGCCAAAGGGGATACTAGCCCAAAAATCTTTCACACACTATTCCAAAGGGGATACCAGCCCTAAGGTCTTTCACTCACTATGCCAAAGGGGATTCCTACCCTAAGGTCTTTCTAACCTAATGCTTTATGTTCAAAATTATATACCTTTGCTTTTCAAGAACTATGCCTTTAACACATGCTTTCTTTATAAAACTGTAACCAATCAACATGTTATTTTGCTAAATCACAATTCAGATAATTTAAATCCCAACAACAGCAGGCAGTCAAAAATTTCCATTCACAATTCAAATCACATTTTTCAATCATACTTCAACTCTCATAAACAACATTGCTATGTCTTAACATAATTGAAACTACTTAAATCATCTAAAACATATAGTCAACATATTATTTCATTTCTATAAAATACATAAATGTAGTATCATTTTCTCAGTGAATAGAATACTCATCTTGGCTGTGCGGATAACAAACTCAACTAAGCTTCCTAGACAACTTCTCGCAATGTGCCACTGTGAAAATAACACATTGCAATTACTAAACATTTCTATAAGACTAACTAATATTTAGCTCTTAAATTACCAAAGAGCTAATCCATGAAAAGCCCATAGAATTTCTAGGGTTTTCCAAACATGTACTCATAATATAAAAATACTAACCAACCCATATACCACTAACCCAAAACAGTTTCTTTGGGTTAGACACTAGGAATCGCGACCTAAACAAATGGCCATAACAATAAACACTAACCTAATCACAATAAACACTAACCCATTAACATAGAACACTAACATATTCAAAATAGCAGTAACCCATAACAAAGTCTTAGGGTTAAACTTATAAAATACCAATTAAACTAAATATCTATAAATTAGGGTTTTAAGAAACTTAACCAAAAATTCATCCAAACTATACCAGAAGTTTGGGGGATTTTTGCAAGCTCCAAATAGTACAAAACCAAAAGAATAATCAAGATTAAACTCATATTTTACAAGATTTAACAAAAAATCTCAAAAAATACAAGTTTACCGATTTACTTCAAAAGGTTCGGTCAAAATGTAGATCTTAACGTGTAGATCACGTTTATGAAGTTCGGATTGAGGTATGAGGTTTAGGGAATCAAAGATCAAGAGTTTCCCTTGAAAAGAACTAAGAGAGAAGTGAGAAAAATCTCACCATTTCCGGATCTGGCGTGAAAAGAGGCTACGACCTCTTTTGAATAGGGTGTCTTCTAGACGGCATACAAGGCTCGTCTGGAGGGCACACAAGGCTCGTCTGGACGTGTACAATATGCGCATTTTGGAATCAAAGGCCATTCGACCTTTTCCTTTTTTTATTTTTTAAGGTCATTCGGCCTCTTTTTGAAAGGCTGACCGTGCCTTTTAAATGGCAGTGCATGCCCCCCATTTTTTTCATTTGATTTTTAATTTATTTAATTTTATTCTTTCTTTTCTTATTATTTCTATTTTCTATTTTTGGACTAACAAAATGTTCCCTTGCATTTTTAATGACGCTAAATTAACTTTAATAAATTATTTACTCAAATTTCGTATTTTAATTACTACAAAATGTCTTGGACATTACATCCCTTATTCCTTATAAAAATTTGGACTTTAAATCGTTTTACACACATACGGGCATGTGTTTTTAACAGAAATACATATGCATGTATGCATTTTACTTAGAAAAATTGTGCGGAAGTGGTATGGTAGAACAATCATATCCAGGTTTATTCGATAAAATGGAGAAATTACTCCCGCATTTGTGGTTCAAGAACCCACATGGCTTCCTCTTTACCATGATTTCACTATGAAATTTACACTAGCGGAATGGTTGTGGTCCTTAGTTAGTGTTTTCTCGTGATCCAACACTCGTTTTACAACTCTTTATAAGTCAATTTTGGTTGAATACGAAGCGGTTCATCACAAGTGAGAGATCTCAAACACATTTTGCATACGTCGTGAATACCTGCCAAACAAGGACGCATCACAACAATATACACTATAAGTACGTTCGCTTTTGCACTTTCACAATCTACATAATCTCAAATTATTATAGCCACTCCACGAACACTAAGAGAGTCAATCTTGCCATCACGAGATTTCCTACTTAGTGTGCTAATCACGACATTAATTGGCTTAAACTGTATAATAGAACATCTTGCATTCAAGATCTTCCGCACTACAAGCCATCATCGTTGCCTTATATTTAAGTCTATCCTTAGAGAGACTTAAGCGAACAGTGCGGTTTTCACACACTTCACCATAGAGGTAGTACGAACAGTTTCAGCAAGGGCACAATCGACCATTGCAAACTCCAAATCATGAGTGAGACTATGCTCCTCATGATCTACAGTTGTTCAAAAGCAAATACCACATCCTAGCCTCGCTGCCCAAGGGCGCATCCCCACCCTATCGTGACATATCTGTGCGAACCATATACCCACAATTTCCATTGGTAGTTTAAGCACAGGTGTGGTTTTGAGTTCTTGCTTTAACGAGTTGGCTACAAGTCCGTTTTTGTTCATTACATGAACCAAGAAGGACACTTCCTCAAACCGAAACTCACATCTCACGAGTTTGGCGAAGAATTTCTTTTCTCATGCACTTCCAACACTGTGTAAGTACTCATGGAATGCTTGATTCATCAAGTCCATAAATACCAATTGTGTATATGTCAATCCGAATGGCATCACCAAAACTTCGTAATGGTCATACCATGTTCAGATCGCAGACTTTGGCGCATTTTCTTTTTGCACCGTGAGTGTATGGTATCTCGAAAGAAAGTCAATCTTCGAGAATACTGAAGCTCCCTTAAGTTGACTGAGCAAGTTGTCGGTTCTTTATAAGGAATATTTTAGATTGATTTTCACTCGGTTTAACACACAATAGTCTATGCACAATCGCATAGACCGTGACTGTAGCGAAAACATCCTGATAGCAGAATACCACCGAAATTTTTTCCAATTTAAACTCGACTCTGGGTTGGCTCGAAGATAAGCCAAGTATGCTAGTGTACTCTCTCAGACACTCGTTATCGTTGAAAGTCGGAGAGAAATAGCGGAGTAACTTGAACACGAGACCCGCAGAGTTTTAAACTTTCAATACCATGGAGTAGGAATATAACTTCCCACTCATGACAACCTATGTTCGCTCTATACTTTGACCGTCAATCCATTCCAGAATAACATCAAAGCCCAAATAAGTTGAACATTGAAGCTCATCGTGTCAAACACTAGAGCTAGCAATGTCCATTTTTCCTTTATAACACTAAGGTAACTGCCTACATGTTCCTTACACTCGTGACAACCTAAGTGTTTGGTGCTCATTATGCATAGTTATACAAGTGCGTATGAGATATGAGAATGGGTAACACTCAATCAACCAAATGCACACAATGCTACTAAATGAAGGTATAGTACATGTGGCGGCATTGACAGCGCGCTCATCAGCTTTGACATTTTCCTGTGCAAGCATGTTGCACACTCTTCCTAGCGCAGTTGGTCTAGGCTGATTATTGCTCACCTGAGGTGCTTGGATTCTAGCAATGATTTGCAGGCACTCTGCCACACTTGAAGCACGTTCTAGAAGTTCCCCATCGATACACACCTGAGTGCATCTTCCCACATCTGCCACATGATGTGACATCGACGCTGATCTGACTTGTAGTAGCACTTTGTCCCCCAAGTGATCCAGAACAGCTACCAAAGGACTATCCCTTTAGTGGTGGGGTTGGAGGAAAAGAAGGAGAGGAGGTCCCAATGAAAGTAACCGCTTCCTATTCATGTAGTTAGCAGCCGCTTCCCTGATTCCCTCCTCAGCCACGGTGAAAACGTGCACCATCTCGGCATAATCGGCGACCTTGAGAACAATGATCTGCTCAAGGATCCATGGTGACAAACCGTCACGGAACCTCTCAGCTTTGGTTTGCTCATCAGGTATGAGATGAGGGGCATAGCTCGAAAGTTTAAGGAACTCAACCAAATATTGTTCAGCTGGCATGTTCCCCTACTTTAGGTCTTGGAAGTCTCGAGCACATTGTTGTCGTTGTGCTAAAGGGAAGAATCAGTCACTGAATTTACTCTTGAAAGGCTCCCATGTAATGAGGACTCCACGTCCCAACTCTTTAGTAAGGAGTGTTTTTGTGGCCTTCCACCAATATCGGGCTTTGCACTTTAGCTTCAACCTCACATAGTCAACCTTTTGTTCGTCGGTGCACCTAAGCGAATCAACAAGGTCCTCAAAGGTGGCTAACGAATCATTAGCTGGCATTGGCCCTTCACTTTCATCAAACATAGGTGAATTATGTCTAAAGAAGGTGGCCGATGAATAACTGACTGTTTCATCTCGCTCAGCTTGTCTAGGTATGGTGGCCAACAAGGTTGCCACTAGTTGCCCCACATCGGGCATGGGTGGAGGAAGAGGAGGCGGAAGAGGAGGCAGAGGCGGAGGCGATGGAGGTGCATTGCCACCCCATCTATTCTCGTAACCCTCTTCCTCATTACATCGATGTGCTTTTCGTTGTATGCACCGTTATGGGGTTAACCACATCTGTACAGGTGAAAGTATGAGTTCACCACCTCAACAATAAATTACTTAGGTTTCAATAGTATAAGACTCACTAAGTTTTCGCATAAAACGACGTTTTACTTAGTCTCTTGTTTACAATAACAGTTATTGTTTTGGTTATGAAAACCTGTCTCTTTAAATCACATCATTGAAGATAAAGTAAACGCAGACACAACATAACAATATTGTTCTTATTCCAACATGCTCACATACAAATTCATACTATATTTCAATCAATAATTCATAACTATATCTCAACCATCAATTCTTAGATATATCTCAATCAACCATTCATAACAATATCTCAATCAACATCTCATATAAATATTTAATAAACAACGCTATGCATACTCAATTACCAACCCAATCCAATACAAAGCAATGCTGTGCCAAAGGAGATGTCGGCCCAATGGTCAATAAACACAACGTGATGCCAAAGGGGATACCGGCCCTAAGGTCTTTCCAACACCGTGCCATTTGGATGCAAGCCCAGTGGTACTATGGAATCCCGTGAAAACACTATAATGCACCCAATAAAATACACATATACTATTGAACACACACATATGCTAGTCGAGGATGCAAGCCGAACGGTCTTCAACCAATTACGCCATAGGGGATGCAAGCCCATTGGTCTACCCAAAGTTGCGCTATAAGGGATACAAGCCAATTGGCCTTACAAGATGTGCCATAGAGGATACAAGCTCATTGGTCATTAAAGTTATGCCATAAGGGATACAACCCCATTGGTCTTTAAAGCTATGCCATAGGGGATACAAGCCCATTGGTCTTTAAAGCTGTGCCATAGGGGATACAAGCCCATTAGTCTTTAACCAAACCAGGCCAAAGGGGAAGCCAACCCAAAGGTCTTTTATACACTATGCCAAAGGGGATACAGGCCCTAAGGTCTTTCACTCACTATGCCAAAGGGGATTTCGGCCCTAAGGTCTTTCTAACCCAATGCTTTATGCTCAAAACCGTATACCTTTGCTGTTCAAGAACTATGCCTTTAACACATACTTTCTTTATAAAACAGTAACCAATCAACATGTTATTTTGCTAAATCATAATTCGCATAATTTAAATCCCAACAACAGCAGGCAGTCTAATGTTTCCATTCGCAATTCAAATCACACTTTTCAATTGTACTTTAACTCTCATAAACAACATTGCTATGTCTTAACATAATTGAAACTACTTAAATCATCTAAAACATATAGTCAACATATTGTTTCATTTCTATAAAATACATAAATGTAGTATCATTTTATCAGTGAGTAGAATACTCACATTGGTTGCACGGATAACAAACTCAACTAAGCTTCCTAGGCAACTTCTCGCAATGTGCCACTATAAAAATAACACATTACAATTACTAAACATTTCTCTAACACTAACTAATATTTAGCTCTTAAATTATTAAAGGGCTAACCCATGGAAAACCCAAACACGTACCCATAATATAAAAATACTAACCAACCCATATACCACTAACCCAAAACATTTGTTTAGGGTTAGACATTAAGAATCACGACCTAAACAAATACCCATAACAATAAACACTAACCCGTAAAATATATTCACTAACCTAATCACAATAAACACTAACCAATTAACATAAAACACTAACATAAATACCCATAAATTAGGGTTTTAAGAAACTTACCCAAAAATTCATCCAAACAATACCTGTGATTTGGGGGATTTTGCAAGCCTCAAATAGCACAAAACCTAAAGAATAATTAAGATTAAACTCATATTTTACAAGATTTAACCAAAAATTTCAAAATAGAAGTTTATCGATTTATCTCAAAACAATCGGTCAAAACGTAGACCTTAACGTGTAGATCGGATCACGTTTATAAGGTTGGATTTGAGGTATGGGGTTTAGGGAATCAAAGATCAAGAGTTTCCCTTGAAAAGAACTAAGAGAGAAGTGAGAAAAATCTCACCATTTCCGGATCTGGCGTGAAAATAGGCTACGACCTCTTTTAAATAAGGTGTCGTCCGGACGGCACACAAGGCTTGTCTGGTCGTGCTCTTCATTTAGGCGCAATATGCGCATTTTGGAGTCGAAGGCCATCCAACCTTTTCCTTTTTTTTTTTTTTTTTTTAATGGCCATTCGACCTCTTTTTGAAAGGCTGGCCGTGCCTTTTAAATGGCAGTGCATGCCCTTTTTTTCTTTTTTCATTTGATTTTTAATTTATTTAGTTTTTTTCTTTCTTTTTCTTTTTATTTCTATTTTCCATTTTCTATTTTCTTTTATTTGGACTAACAAATGTTCCCTAATGTCAATTATTTCTCTTTCTTAATGAGTCAATGACACTAAATTAACTTTAATCAATTATTTACTCAAATTTCGTATTTTAATTATTACAAAATGTCTTGGACATTACAAGCTTTCTTGAGGTTACCTTTTAGCTTTTGAGAAAACTTGTTCTTGAATTTCTGGTTCTTTATCAGTTTTCTGAAATTTATGGCAATCATGGCTAATCCGTCATCTTCACCGGTGTCTTCTTCTGAAGAAACTCTGCATTTACCTTTTGCAGCCTTGAGTGCAATGGATTTGACCTTCTTGATAGGGGCAGTGAAAACTCATAGGTTTGAAGAGATCCTACGAGCTCTTCAATCTTCATGTCATCCAGATCCTTGCTTTTTTCAATGGTAGTCACTTTAATTCTAAAATGCTCAGGTAAAGAGCTTAGAATCTTTTTAATGAGTTTCACATCCGAACCCTTCTTCCCAAGACTCAACATGGAATTTCTCACGTCGCTAATTTTGATGTAAAACTCATCAAAAGTTTATTCTTAAAGTATCTTAATTTCCTCAAATATAGAAATCAACATTTGAAGTTTGGCAGATTTAACAATTTTTGTTCCTTCATATGTTGTTTCTAGAATTGTCCATACTTCTTGAGCAGATTCACAGTGTGAAATTCGTGAAAATTCCGACGGTGAAAGAGCTTGACAAAGAACATGTAGTCCTTTGTCATTGGAAAGGCGAGCACCGGTTTGAACAATAGTCCATTCAACAGTTGCTGTACTCGGTGGGGTCCACCCAGTCTCAACAATTTGCCAAACGTCTATAGATTTTAAAAAGAAGAGCATCCTCACTTTCTAATAACCATAATTAGTGCCATCAAAGGCAGGAACAGAATTAATAGTTTGAAACATAAAAAAAAAATAAAAAAAAAATATGAGTCATGGATCACACTTAGGAATTTAATCCAAAACTAGTGTACCTGCTCTGATACCAATTGAAAAATAAATATGACTCCTAAGTGTGTGTGTAATCAACCAAACATGCAACCAAAATATAAAGTGCGAAAAATAAAGAATACAAATATTTTGGTGACGAAGTGGAAACTCATTAAACAAAGAGAAAAACCATTTTGGGGTAGCCAAACCCAAGAAATCTACTATTAAGAAGAAATAGTTAGTTACTAGACAGTCGTACTCACAAATCTCATTACAGTAGTCGTATCTTAAACTCTAACACGTACCTATACATGAGGGCTTCCCAACCAGACCTCTTGTCTGAAGGTTTCTTCAATGGACTCCTTTAGCTTAGAGCTCCTCTCTAAGCTAGACTTTTTTTTTTGAATAGTAAGCTAGACTTCAATGGTTGATCAAATCACACATAATAACTCTAAGAGAGCTAGCAAATATTACAATTTCTGCCTAACCACACTCTCTTAGCACACTGAGAATTCTACACTGAATTCTTACAAAAACACATCCTATGAGCCTCTTTAAATAGGCTACAGAAATCCTAATTCTACTCAAACTCGGATTTGCATAGGCGGCCTCCGGACCTGCAACTGAAACTTCATAAATCTCTGAAGCGCGTCCGGACCTGGAAACCCTAGCTTCCGGACGGTTGCATAAAGTAGTTCATCCGCCCTCAAATACTGCATATTCGTCTGGACCCTGTGCGAACAGAAACTTACTAACTTCTGCGTCTGCAGGGCCGTCCAGACCTCTTCCGGACCTTGAGCTACTGACTCCACTGTCTGCTGTAGCGTTCGGAACTTTATTGAACACTGAGTTTCTGACTTGGGCGTCCGGACCGTGGCAACTGTGCGTCCAAATGCCTGACACTTTGTACACTTCAAAGGTTGTGAGTATGCACTTCTAAGAATAAGTATATGATTAGACTAACTTATTGTATATTTTGGGTATATTTGGCAAGTGTGTTTTGAATATTTTTTGAGGTAATAGTAAGAAGTGATTGATGTAATATAAAGTAAAATGAATTTGTATGGAAAAATAAAAAAGTTTTGTATTGTAGTGAATTTTTTATTTAAATAATAATAAAATTACTAATGTGATATAAAGTTAAAATATTTTAAAGTCGATTATTTTTAGAAAAAAGTGAAAATAAAGAAGTGAAACACAATTTTGTGTCATTTAGTCGCGGCGGTCCGACGTGGACCCAGGTGGTCGGAATGTTCATTGAAAATGTTCTGGCAAATATGGAAATTTGTCGCTCATTAATTTCTCATGCATGCACAGAGACTTTTCACAAGAAGCTGCTTTCTAAAGTCATACATCCAAATGCACCTGTCAACAAAATGTTCCAAAACTACCTTTAATCTTTTTCCACAACGTTGAAAAAGTACCCATGCATATATCTTTCATACCTCCCGACAACACATAATTAAATGGCTCAAATTAGTCAAGTCCATAGGAGAAACCAAGAATGGGCATCAAGTTTGACCCGAAAGGCGCTTCCTAGGCGGCGAAGGATCAAATATTGTGGAATTATTATTGTAGGTATTTTGCCTAATGTGGTAATAATTATACAAGTTATTTTTTTCTAAAAAAAATAAAATAAACTCTAATATATTAAGTTAATAAACTCTAATATACTTTGTGTAGTGAAACACAATTTTCCCTTCAGGCCTGGCCTTCACCAACTTGCTTTCGCTACTATATGTCACACTCAATTGTTATAACTACCGTGGAATTACACAGTATAAGTCAAGGGCTTGATTTCGTTAGAGCATCCCAACAAGATTTTCATTTCAAAGTTTCCACAAAATTTTAGTAAATATCTCAAAAAAAAAAAAAAAAAAACTCATTCCATCAAACTCTTTATATATAATTTCTCTATTTTGTCTCTATTCAGAATTCTAATCCAAATTTGGCTCACAAATTCCATGAGCTATTCATTTTTTTTTTTTTTTTTTTTTTTAATCTTTTTTTAGAATTCCTCTCTCATTTCACTTTACTTTTCACTTTTTCTCTCTCTTCACTTTAGTTAAAATAGAGAAATATTTAGAGAGTTTGATGTAAGAAATTTGTTAAAAGTAGAAGTTAAAATAACAAAAATAAATTTTTTAGATAAAATTTGGTTAAAGTTTGCAGAGCTTATCGGAGATGCTCTTACGTTAATGGATTACATGGTGTCCAATAATATATATTTAAAAGTCCAGGTCAGGTAGAAGTATTCGTTATAAATGGAGGTATATTTCTCTTCCGATCCTGATCATTCATGTGCTTTCTTTTTTGGTTCTACTTTAGAAGGTTGTTGATTCAGTAAAAAGAAACAGAAAAAAAAAATGGAACCCCGGTTGGTGGAGGCAGTGCGAAAAGGAAACGTCATTGAACTGCAGAAATTACTTCAAGAGGATCACCTCGTACTTGAGAGAGGTTCAGTGGCAGTGTACCCTGAGACTGTCCTACACATTGCAGCCATGGGTGGGCAAACAGACCTTGTGAGGGAGCTACTGAAGCTTAAACCAGATTTGGCCAGCGGACTGGACAAGGACGGGTTTAGCGCAATACACATTGCCTCCGCAAAAGGGTTTGTCGAAATAGTGAGAGAAGTACTGACATTTAACCGTGAGCTTGCCCGTCTTAACAGCAGCGATGGAAGGACTTCCATTCATTGTGCAGCTGTAACTGGGAGGGTTCATGTCATTAGGGAGTTGCTCGGCTTTTATCCCGGCTGTATTGGAGACATGACTCTAAGAGGTGAGACTGCGCTTCACCTAGCCGTGAAGTATAACCAATTTGAGGCCTTCAAAGCCATGTTTGATATGCTCAAGCAGGTTAACATACACAAAATTCTTAGTGCTGGGGATGAAGATGGTAACACTGTCTTACACCTTGCAGTTGCTAGGAAGCAGAGTCAGGTACGTAAATAATGCCAAACACTGTCTTTTGCCTTTTAAATAACGACGCGCGGTAGAAATTGCCTTTTAAACAACTCAGGATCGGACCAGGAAACGACAGAAACTTCAGAAACAACCTCATCACCTCAAACAACTTTATCAGCAAAGGAAGATAAATCCGCGAATTATTAATTTGCTGGACTAAAATGATTGGCAGCTTATTCATAACCTGTCTTTGTTTAGTATTATTTATACAAACTTCATTCAACGCTATAAGTTGCATGAATATCTCTACCAGTATACGTGCTTATTTACAATCTAATCATGTCCGACCATCTGAACTGTGAGGGGTTGGGCTGTTGGTAGTTTGCTATTTTATTCGAGTCTATAAATTACTTATTCGTCAAGAAAAAAAAAATATTTAATGCTTTCACCATCTATGCTATCCTGTTACAGACTGTGAAATTGCTACTTGGTGGTGATGGTAGCCAACAAGAAGCAGTCGGTGTGAATGTGGCCAACAAGAGTGGCTTCACTGCTTTGGACGTGTCCGATGTCGTACAGCAAATGGTGGGTGAACCCACTTATTTCATAATCAGGGATTCGCTTCTGCGTGCCGGAGCCTTAAGAGGGTCAGAAGTTGAAGAGATGGAGACTGCTCAAGTTCATCACAGGCAGATCTCGATGACAACACTACCTCCCCAGACTCTCTGGCAGTTCCTATTCCATGAGATTTCACTTCTGAACCCTTGGAGGTTTTGGGAAACGTTAGCAAAGGAAGTGGAAAAGTCAACGTCACAAACTCAAAATGCTTTGCTTGTTGTGGCTGTACTTATCGCAACTATAACCTACCAAGCCATACTAAATCCTCCTAATGGTGTTTATATCGGCTCAGATTACACTGCTGCTAATATATCAGCCAATTTACAAGAATTTATTCCATTCATGGTTCCCAACTCTATTGGATTTTTTGCATCGCTTGCGGTGATTATTTTGGTTATCGATGAGTTTCCACTCAAAGCATTGCTAGGGATCGCTGTGCGTTGCATGGCTGCAAGTTATGTTTGCGGGCTTTTGGTTATTGGACCTTCTGGTTTAAATGCTTCACGTTGGGCTATGACAACAATAGGAACGATGGTCTCCATGGACTTACTTCGCTTCGGCTACTGGTTAGTCAAGAGGTGGTCCACAGAAATTAGAAACAGAAGAATCCAACGGCAGAGAACCCTTCGTGTGGTTTCACTTGCCAATAGTATTGCTGTTGCATCTACAGGTCAGGAAAGCCGTGAGCATGCATGAATTATGTTTGCTAGTTGGGAGTATATGTGAATTTGAAGAAAATGGTCCTTGCTTTTAGTATGTTGTGCTTGAATGTGATGTAGAAATTTCATATTCTTAATAGAATAAACTTTAAACTGCGCACGACATGTAGCTATCTCCACCTTTATATTTTATGGTCAAATGATATTTCTCTTTCTTATAATAATTTGGTCTTAGGTATAACTGAATGTGAAAATTCTGATTTAGATCTCAAGAGTCGGCTTTCCTTAATTTTCTGATTCAGTCCCCTCTTGTTGGCCTTAGAGGTAGTTTGGCGTTAGCCTGAAAGCTTGGTGCATGTGTAAGTCGAACCCAATGTTCTGTGCAACTATAAGGCATCTTGTATTGTAGTGTATTCGAACCCTCCTTATCCTTGGCTCCTCTCCTGTACTCATGCTCCACATTTGTGGAGGTACATGAATGTTGGATAGGCGGATTTTAAAAGAAAGTTGATTGCTCCTCTCGATTCTTGCAACATGATTGGACTAACTCCTTTTTTTTTTT
Source organism: Alnus rubra (assembly GCA_028654335.1). Lineage (NCBI taxonomy): Eukaryota > Viridiplantae > Streptophyta > Magnoliopsida > Fagales > Betulaceae > Alnus > Alnus rubra. The sequence goes on along the minus strand of JAJPGS010002468.1, from coordinate 25,961 downwards.
TGAAAAATTGTACCATTGGTCTTTGTGGTTGGCCTAAATTACAAATCGCTCCATCTGGTATCAAAATTAATTCAAAGATCCCTATTGTAATGACCTAGGAAAAAAACGTTAGCTACATCTACGATATTTCTCCAAAAGAAGTAGTCAATTTTGAGTTTCTATAGAATTCCTTATAAAGTCCACTTTCACCTAATAACTACGAAATGTGGGACTTAATTAGTACTCATAACTATCTTTATTAACCACCCACTCTATATGGGCTATTCATCTTTCCAATATGAGATCGAGGTGTTACAAACCCTCCCTCTTAAAAGTCTGACGTTCTCGTCAAGGCCACGTCATGCAACACTCCGATACCACATGGCCTGGTGTTACAAGGTGGCTCTGATACCATTTGTAACGGCTTAGGAAAAACTGCTAACCACATCTGCCCTATCACCTCAAAAGGAGTAGTCAATTTGAAGTTTTCTTATAATTCCTTATAAAGCATCGTTTCACGTAATTACTATGCAATGTGGGACTTAGCACTTATAACTATCTTTATAAACCACTCACTCTATGTGGGTTATTCATCTTTCTAATATGGGACGGGAGTGTTACACATGTGGTTGGCTAACTTAATTTACAAATCGCTCATTAGAGTCAAATTCCTGAGATTGCAGGGAGAGCATCTTCGGAGGAGACACGTCATCAATCCAAAAACTAGTAGCAACAATATATATAGTATAGTGATCAATCATATGAATTCAACGACACGCATGTTTAAGGATTCTTTATTTTGTCAAACTAAATGTTGCTGGGGCCAAAGATAAAGCACTAGCTTCATATTACGCATGCATCCGCACTTATCCCACTACTAAAAAAGATGAATTATTGATGGTTTTAGAATCGTTAGAGACGGTTTTTTTAGAACCGTCCGTAAAAAAAATTTGTGTGGACGATTTGGTTCAAACCATTTGGAATTTATTGCTCTACATTTGTGGAGGTACATGAATGTTGGATAGGCGGATTCCAAAAGAAAGTTGGTTGCTCCTCTCAATTCTTGCAGCATGATTCGACTAACTACTTTTTTTTTTTTTTTGAAAAATTGTACCATTGGTTTATATAGTTGGCCTAAATTACAAATCGCTCCATCTGGTATCAAAATTAATTCAAAGATCCCTGTTGTAATGTCACAGGAAAAAACGTTAGCCACATCTATGATATTACTTCAAAAGGAGTAGTCAATTTGGAGTTTCTCTAGGATTCCTTATAAAACTCAATAGGATTCCTTATAAAACTCAATTTCACCTAATAACTACAAAATATGGGACTTAGCACTCATAACTATCTTTATAAATCAACCACTCTATGTGGGCTATTCATATTTTCAATGTGGGATCGAGGTGTTACAAACCCCCCTCTTAAACTCCCACTATAAAAAATTGGTCATTTCGCCACGTGGCTACAGTAACCAGTACTGTAGCCACGTCGCGAAATCGCCAAGTGGTAAATTACCCACGTCACGATTTCGCAATATGGGTAATTTTGAAGATTTGAAAATTTAGCCACGTGGCTTATTTGCCTTGTCGCCAATTAATGACGTGGCAAATAAACCATGTGGCTAATTTATTAATATTTTTTTTTCAATTTTTTGAAAATTTAGCCACATGCTTTATTTTCCACGTGACCAATTAGTGACATGGCAAATAGACCACGTGGTTAATTTATTAATATTTTTTTCAATTATTTTAGGATTTGAAAGTGGCAAATAAACTATGTGGCTAATTTATCAATTTTTTTTTTCAATTTTTTTATTTGCCACGTCGCCAATTAGTCACATGGCTAATTACCATTAATTGCTGAAATTTCTAATTTCCCTCATCTTTATCTCTCTCTTTCTTTTTCTAATTTCCCCCCCTTTTTTCCTGCTTTTTTTTTGTTTTTTTTCTTCTTCCCACTAATTCTTTAAGTATTATTGCCTTCCTTCTCCACTCCCCCCCCCCCCCCTTTTTCACACAGAGGGAGATGGAAGAGGGAGACCAAGAGAGCTGGAGAGAGAGAACTGGAGCGATGCTGCGAGAGAGACGTGGTTGACAACGGCGCCGGAGTCTGGTGGGTTACGAACCGACTCTAGTGAAGCCAAGGGGGTGTTTTTCCGGCGTTTTCTCGGTGCCTAAACATGGAAAAATTCATTTTTGAGTAAGTATGGCTTTTGATTTCCATTTTTTAGCTTTTTTTTTTGGAAGATTTTCAGTAGATAAACTATTATGGGTCTTGTGATTTTATGGGTTTTTTTTTTTTTTTTCTCTGATATGAAAGTTTGGGTTTTTTTGTAGTTTGATTTCTCTGATTTTTTGGTGATGCGTGGCGCAGGGAGATGAGAGAGAGGTGATCCAGGTGTTATCCGGCGAGGGAAAGAAGAAGAAAAGAATTTTCCAATGTTATTCGGTGAGGGGAAAAAAAAAAAAGAAATTTCCGGCATGGACCAGAAAGAAGTTGCCGGCGAGGGGAAAAAAAAAATTATGCTTTTAGCAACGTGGGTTACGGGTACCTAGGTAAAAGTGTCTATTTTCCTTTTTTTTTTTAGAAAAAAAAAAAAATTATATTTAGCCACATGTCAATGGCATGTAGCTAAAAGCCACGTCGCTAAATAACCACATTTTTACAATCCCACGTCGCTAATTTGTATTTTGCGACTACTTGATTTACTACGCGGGACCCACGTTGCTACTGGCACGTCGCTAACTGTTAGCGATGTGGATGACACTCATCCTGATGTCCTCATCAAGGCTACATCATGTAGCGCTCCAGTACCACATGACCTGGAGTTACTAGGTGGCTCTGATATTTGTAACGATACAGGGAAAACCGCTAACCACATTTGCGCTATCAACTCAAAATGAGTAGTCAATTTGGAGTTTTCTTAGAATTCCTTATAAAGCTTAGTTTCACGTAATTACTATGCAATGTGAGACTTAGCACTCATAATTATCTTTATTGAAAAATTGAAATGACTTCTAAAAACAAAGTGTGTGCATAAGTGTCAACAAAAATTAAAGCACAGCGGAAAGTAAATGACACAGAGATTTTTGTTGACGAAGTGGAAACTCAGTTAAGAGAAAAACCACTTCGGGGCAGCCAAACCCAGGAATTCCACTATTCAGAAGACATAGCTAGATACAAGACAGTAACACTCACATGTACCGATGCAGTGGTCGTACCTTGATCTCTGACGTGTAACCCAACACGAACGCTTCCCAACCAGGTTCACCTACCTGAAGGGGTCTTCAATGGAGCTCCTTACCTTAGAGCCGACCTCTAAGATAGACTTCGGTTTACAGCACAACACACTTTGAAAAACGGCTTCAGAGGAGATATCATGTCTCTGAGCTCTAATGGAATTCACACCGAATTCTTGTTCAGAGGAAATCTCACGTCTCTGAGCAGTTGAGGAATTCACACCGAATTCTCTGCAGCTCTAAGTGCCCAAGGGCCCCTATTTATAGGCTGGGGGTCAGAATGGGCGTCAGGAAAAAATATGCCTGGGAGCCGTCTGGACGGTGGACCATGGCCGTCCGGACGGACAACTGTGCGACAGGATTTTACAAAATTTTCGCAGAGAAATCTTTCCTGTATAAGAACTTCGTCTGGACGGGATGGCTCGATCGTCTGGACGGACGCACTTCCGCTGCAAGTAATTTTCATAACAGGCTTCATGCGTCCGGACAATGGGGCAGGAGTGTCTGGATGACTAAACTTCAACACGCAATTTCCATATCTGATACGCGTGCGTCCGGACCATAAGGAGGAGACGTCCGGACGGTTGAATTCGAATCGTCAGTTACCATATACGATGCACCAGCGTCTGGACCACAGCTGTCAAATGTCCGGACGGTTCATTTTGAACTGCGATTCTTGCCTTACAGAGATATGCGTCCGGACGGGATACCACATCGTCCGGACGGTTGATTGATCTTCCCTTTCTTGAACTTGGAAAGAATCAGTGAACCGTTCGAGAACTGATAGGCGTCCGGACGTACAGCTGAAACGTCCAAACGGAGCAAGCTGGCACAGAAGCTTCTCGATACGATGTAGGTATCCAGACGGAGAAACCACGTCATCCGAACAGATGATGCTTGTCTGTCTGACGTCCGGACGGAATTACACGTCCTCCGGACGGATGGAACAGTAGATAGATGGGCGTCCGGATGGGATGACACATCGTCCAGACGGCTGACAGGGAACTTTGAAATTCTTCTGACTTCACTCTGAACAGTGGAATCTCTGTTTGCAGCATCCTTACATATAAGTGATTTTGTTCAAACACAGAATAAGGCCAAAATACTAATAAACTCCCCCTTTGGCCATTCTGGGACAAAAATCACTTGACCGGTTTGGAAATACATTCCCGGTCCAAAATAAAAATTACTCCCCCTTTTTGTCACAATGGGACAAAGGGTAAACAGAGTAATAAAACAACCAACTGAAATAAAAATTACTCCCCCTAACGGTCTCAGAAGGACTCGAGAAACAGAGTAATAATATTCACAGACAAAAACTTTCTAAAATCCAAAGCAATAGGAGAATAGAGAAAAGTTTGCAAGTGGCCCAAAAGAGAGGAATATAAATCCTCCAAGTACCAAATCCTGCTGATCAAGTATCGGACAGAAATCCGTAAAGGCTGGATTTGTACTGCTTCGGCTTCTAGCTCCGGAAGCCGGGAACCATGGACTGAAAAATCTTCAATCGCTTGATTTTGCAAAGCCTGAACCAGGTCATCCGCAGAATGACATCCTCTAAGCAACTGGTATGCAAGATAACTGAGGAGATTCACCACTGAACCTCTGACTAATGCAGATCTGAGGGAATGCTACGGAAGGCTATGCACGAGCTAAGGAAAAAACCCATCTCACATCCCAAGTCCTTTGGAAATTAAACATCCGACTTCAACAACAGTCAGTTTTCCAAAGGATCCATCTGTCAAACATTGTGCTGGGAGCCGCTGGAAGTCATAATCCTGAATCAAAACCAACCAGAAATGCTTCCAAAAATACCATTAGATCCTGTTAGTTCCAAACATAATGTGGTATTTAACACGACTGTCAAATGGATGCCAAAGAGAAATATAAGCAATGCAGCTACTCATAAGACATAAATATATCATGATCAGCCCAACACACAGACAGAGAAGGATTTTCATGCACACTATCTCAAGAAAAGATCCCAACAAATATTCCAATATTCTAAAATCACAAAGACTTAAAAGAATAACAGAAAACACAATGAAGATCATGGGATGAAAAGAGATGTGTAAAAAATACCAAAATCTCGGGAGAAATTCACGAGAAAAACACACAAGATGCCATGATAAATCAATAAAAATGCAAAGATGTGTGTATGGCAGAGAAAGAGACGCAAGTCTTAAACCTGTAGAGATCCTATCCGGATGTGTCACTTAACCATTCGGATGGAAACTGCTAGGTCAGCATATGGCAAGACTGTGCTTGTCCGGATGTAAGAGTATGTCCATCCGGATGCTTCACACTAAAAATCTGAAACTGAAAAAAAAATTACAGAAAAATATTTTTCTCAAAAGTTAGCTTCAGAACACGCATGTATAATCAACTGATAAAACAGTCAAATAGCATTGCAAAAATATGCAAAAATATAAATGAGAGTTAAGTATTCAATAAGCATAAATTTCCCTGCAGATAGAAATTTTAAATAGATTACTGAACTCATGCAATGCGTGTGTGTGTGAAGACTTTCTCAATAAGGTATGAAATTCACTGATATGACAAAATTTGCCTGACGCTCATTCTGACCCCCAACCTATAAATAGTGGTCCTTGGGCACTTAGAGCCGCAAGAATTCAGTGTGAATTCCATTTGAGCTCAGAGACGTGATATCTCCTCTGAAGCCATTTTTCAAGTGTGCTGTGCTGCAAACCGAAGTCTATCTTAGAGGTCGGCTCTAAGGTAAGGAGTTCCATTGAAGACCCCTTCAGGTAGGTGAACCTGGTTGGGAAGCGTTTGTGTTGGGTTACACGTCAGAGATCAAGGTACGACCACTGCATTGGTACATGTGAGTGTTACTGTTTTGTATCTAGCTTTTTCTTTTGAATAGTGGAATTCCTGGGTTTGGCTGCCCCGGAGTGGTTTTTCTCTTAACTGAGTTTCCACTTCGCCAACAAAAATATCTATGTCATTTACTTTCCGCTATGCTTTAATTTTTGTTGACACTTGTGCACACACTTTACTTTTAGAAGTCATTTCAATTTTTCAATTGGCATCAGAGCTTGGTACACTCTGAGAAGATTAATTTCTTGAGTGTTTTATATTTGACTTCTATCTTTATTATGTCTCAAACTCTTAATTCTGTTCCTGCCTTTGATGGCTCGAACTATGGCTATTGGAAGGCACGTATGCGTTTCTTTTTGAAATCTATTGACTGTTGGGGTATTGTTGAGACTGGTTGGACTAAACCAGAGGATACAACACCTGAACTAGTCCCTCAAAAGAACGCTCGTCTTTCAAATGACAAAGCTCTCCATGCTCTATGCCAAGCACTGTCTCCATCTGAATTCGCTAAAATTTCAAATTGCGAATCAGCCAAAGCAGCATGGTAAATTTTGGAAACAACATATGAAGGCACAAAACTTGTAAAATCTGCCAAACTTCAGATGTTGATTTCAAAATTTGAATAAATTAAGATGTTAGAGGAAGATACATTTGGAGAGTTTTACTCCAAAATAAGTGACCTAAGGAACTCCATGGTGAGTCTTGGGAAACCTATCTCGGATGTAAAACTCATCCGAAAAATTCTCAGATCTTTGCCCGAGCATTTCAGGATTAAAGTAACGACTATTGAGGAATGCAAGGATCTTGAAGAAATGAAGATTGAAGAGCTGGTTGAACATACGAGCTGTCTCTGCCCCCGGTCAAGAAATTAAAGACCATTTCTCTTAAGGCTTCCAAGAAGAAGGTAGAAGCCTCCTTTGAAGAAGAATCTGAGGATGAAGAAAAGGTTGTGGCAATGCTTGCCAAAAATTTCAGAAGACTAATGAAAGATGATCGGTTCAAGAAGAAGTTTTCTGAAAAAGCCAAGAAACCCCTTAGAGAAGCTGAACCAGAGGATGAGAAAGATCCCAGAGGACCCCGATGTTTTGAATGCTCAGGCTATGGGCATATCCGGGCCAATTGCGGGAATCTCAAGAAGGGCAAGGGGAAGGCTTACAATGTGACTCTCAGTGATGAGTCCGAAGAAGATGCTCCAAAGTCTGACAAATTTCTGGCTTTTGTGGCCCCTTATATTGAAGAAGAAGACTCATACTATTCGGAGCATAGTGAGAATGAGGTAGAGCTCAAGGAAGCATACAAAACTCTCTACAAAGAGTTTGAGAAGCTGAGGGAAGGCCGAAAGCAGCAAGTTATAATCTGAACAGTCTGCATACTGAGAAGAGTTCACTGCTGCTCAAGATACAGGAGCTCGAGGAAAAGCTACTTGAGACACAGCTCCAGCTAGAGAGAGTCACTGATGAGAAGTTGACTCGTATGCTGTCCATCTAGAAGAGCCCACATGACAAGACTGGTCTCGGGTATGTAGCTTCCTCTTCTGATATTCCTTCTTCCTCAAAAACTGTGTTTGTGCCTCCTACAGTCCCAGAGCTTCCTCCAGTTATTGAAGATAAACAGAAGGAAAAGGTCAATGATGATGTTCTAGGCACTCAGCAGCCTCATTCCATCAGAAGACCTCCTATTTGCCATCACTGCGGTCTCAGTGGGCATATACAGCCTCAGTGCTCCCTCTTGAAAGCACAAAAGGCCAAAGCCAAGCAAGAAGTGCCTAGACAAGCTTAGTATGGCACTGTACCTGTAGCTCAGCATCAGACTCCTTGGCATCAGGCATCCTATCAAGCACCATGGGGACAAGCACCAAGACATCAGTTCCAAGCCCCTTGGTTTCATGCTCCTCAGCGTCAGCGGCCTCAACAGCGGTTTGTACCAGCCAATCAGAGTGGCACTTACAAGAGCAAACCTAGGCAATTGAGAAGGCCTCAAGAGCAATACTCCGGTGAGCCTCCTGTTTGTATGCAAAACATGATGGAGTGGATGATGCAGTATTGTCAGCAACCACCTACTGGAAGGCAGACTTGGGCTGAGAAGGACAGTTACCCCAGGAGGGGGAACCGACGTACCTAGCAGGTTCGGGTGTTCATGCCTAGGATTCTGTTCCTAATCCTATGGCATCAGGTTTGATTGCTCATTGTATTTGTTATATTTCATGCAATCTAGGAACAAGTTATGTTTGCCCCCGTGTGTTTTCTTCAGAAAATTTTGCAGGTATTTTTAGGGAAGACAGAAAAAGTAGGTCGAGCGACTATTTTTCTATAATGGCATCATTGAGCGTACACAGGTTTGATCGTGCCTTAGTATATGATGTTATTTTTCCATATTGCTTGTTGTTGTTTTATTTTAATAATAAAAAAAAAAAAATTGGGAGAATTTGCAGGATTTTTTTCTCTTGGCTTATTAGATATTGCATGCATTCTTGCCTGACATCTCAATTCGGTTTGCATTGATTAAATATGCTTAGATATAATTGAGAGTTTTGACTATATTGGCCAAGTGTTTTTCCTGTTTATGCAAAAGTAGGATAGCTTCTTTCTTCATGCAATGAAAAAGTGCACTATCCCGGACTCCCCTAAAGGTACATCTTTCCTTCTTTGACTCTTTGCTTTTGGAAATTTTGGATAAGAGAAGAAGTCCTTGATAAGATGGCCAAATTGACCACAGGCTAGTTGAACCTAGCATCTATAAACTCTGGCACTCCCTACAGTTTGCAGTACCATAATATTCGAGCGGTAATTCTTAAAAAGTGTTGTGTTTTAAATCTGTTTAATCACTGCTTATGTGCTTAAAATTACCTTGCCCTCTATGAGCAAGTAAAAGTTTATCTTGTCCTATATGGTACAAGTAAAACAAAATATGTGCTGCATCTTAGGGGGAGTGTATCAGATGAGGGTGTCTAGGCCCTAGCAAGTTATAAGGTTTGACTTTTGGCTAATCTGTCTTTGATTTTCTCTCAAGTCTAGAAAATCTAGTTGCTATTTGTCTTGTCTTGGAAAGTCTTACCTGGTGGGAAAAAGTCTCCACACACACACGCATTGCTTGAGTTGAGTTGCCTATTTGATTTTTATATGATCAAGAAAAATTATTTGTGCCAATTGAAATCTCAACTTCCTTTTATATCTCTATTTATTTTTTAGATATGTTCTGATTGTGTTATCAATTGATTATGTATGCGTATTCTAACACTGACTTGAGAAAATTTGATCTCTGTAAATTTTTCTCAGTTTTTCTGGTGTTTCAGTGTGGAGCGTCCAGACGGTATTCCTTGGAGTCCGGAAGGGTATAGCATGGTAGTCCGGACGGTATTCTCTGGAAGTCCGGACATGTGCAGTGCCTCGTCGTCCGGACAGGTCTTGTTGTACCTCCGGACTCACGTGCGCTGTCACCATCGTTCGGACGGGTAATTTATTTTGTCCGGACGAGCATGACCGTTACGCACGTTCCCGAGGCCCACGAGTCCGGACGTCTGGAAAACTATGTCTGGATGGGTGACCCACAGCGGCTATAAATTGCCCAGAATCGGTCATTCTCTCCCTCATACCCCACCAAATCCACCTTTTGGCTTTTTGTGAGTAACTTTCTTTGGTGTTTCTGGAGTAATATCATCCCTGTGTGTCTCTTTGCATTCTAAATCACTCTTCAGGTATTTTTATTGTCCTATTCTTCTCAGTTCTTACACTGTTAAAATTTCAATATTTGATTAGGAGTGTTATTGAGAGTCTGAGATGATTATACCATGTTGGGATTATTTGTAGGACTGTGATAATTTTTTCTAAATTTTATGATAGTCCTCTTACTGCTGTTATTCTGCCAAAATTTTTGCTAACCTAACATGATTCTTTTTGGATTATTTCTGGAATATTATTGCTGGTTTTCTTTTTGCAGAATCATGTCTGCCATCAGTTCCCAACGTCGGGTCCTTCAGAGGACAGAAGCAGAGCAAAATGAAATTCAAGCAAAGATTATGGACCAGACTGTTATTGCTGAACGAAATGTGGTCCGTGTAGATATCATGGTGCCTCCGCTGAACAGTATCCATGGGACTATCCAGCATTATCAGTGGACCTACCTCTATACCTGTGCCTGCATCGTCCTCACCAGGCTGGTCCGACTCTTTTATGCGAACTTGGAGGTTACTCAGGATGATGAGCGTGGGACGGTACTGCAGCCCACTGTTGACGGACACATAATCACTGTTGATCCCCAGATCATCAGCCAGTTTATCGGAGTACCTGTTCTCGATCTACCTGCCTGTCCTTTGAACGAGGTAGTGCTTCCTCCCTCTATGGATGAGCTCCGAGAGTTTTTCCATGCTGCTCCACAAGGTGAGGAGCATTCGACCTCCATCAAGATTGGTGCTCTAGGTCCAGCTCATTGTATGTTGGCCAAAATTATTTTGCACAATCTGTGGCCGGTTACCAGGCGCAGTAATCTGATATTGAAGAAGGCCCAGTTTGTCTATGCTGTTCATTTTCGCCTTCCTTTCTGTCTCTGCAAGCATATTCTAGGAGTCATTCTTGAGGCTCGTGATGAGGGCACTGCCGGTCTTCCTTTCGGCTGCCTCATTACTCAGATCATCCTGCAGTCTGATATCAATGTAAATGGATAGCCTAGGATGAAGATGCAACAGCCCCTCAGCAAACAGACTTTGCTGAAGTCAAATGCGTAGCTACGGAGAGAGGAGTCTGATGAGGATATACCTGCTGCGATGCATGTTGGCTTTCCGGACGTAGCTTTATCCTCTCACACTGTCCCACCATCTGAGCCGGAGGTAAATTTTTCTCAGATTATGGAGGCTCTTGCTACTCTTCAGGAAGGGATGAGCAATATATAGGTATCGATGTCCTCCATGCAGCAGTCCGTGTCCTCCATGCAGCTGGAAATACGGTCCATCAGCAAGAGGGTAGAGCAGACCCACTTGGACCTTCAGGAGTGTCTCCAAGTCCATCATCCAGAGAGCAGTGATGATGAGGCTACTGCACCAAAGGCTGCCCGTCGGACTCCCGGAGCTACACCTATGGCAGAGGATGTTTAATTCCCTCGTGTTTTTTTTGTTGACTTTTTTATTTTGTTTTTGTTATTTTGAGACAATTTGTTGTTTATTTTAACTGTTGAACTTATATTACTCTTTTTCCTAGGTCCTTCTGAGACCGTTAGGGGGAGTAATTTTTAATTCAGTCGGTTACTTTATTACTCTGTTTACCCTGTCCCTTTGTGACAAAAATGGGCAGTAATTTTTATTTTGGACCGGGAATGTATTTCCAAACCGGTCAAGTGATTTTTGTCCCAGAATGGCCAAAGGGGGAGTTTGTTAGTATTTTGGCCCTATTCTGTGTTTGGACAAAATCACTTATGTGTAATGATGCGGCAAATAGGGATTCCACTTTCAGAGTGATATCAGAAGATTCTGCCTGCAAGTCAGAAGAATTTCAGAGTTCCCTGTCAGCCGTCCGGACGATGTGTCATCCCGTCCGGACACTCATCTGTTTACTGATCCATCCGTCCGAACGACGTATCATTCCGTCCGGACATCAGACAGACAAGTATCATCTGTCCGGATGACGTGCTTCTTCCGTCCGGACACCTACATCGTATCGAGAAGCTTCTGTGCCAGCTTGATCCGTCCGGACGTTTGAGCAGCACGTCTGGACGCCTATCAGTTCTCTAATTGTTCACTGATTCTTTCCAAGTTCAAGAAAGGGAAGATCAATCAACCGTCCGGACGATGTGGTATCCCGTCCGGACGCGTATCTCCGTAAGGCAAGAATCACAGTTCAAAATGAATCGTCCGGACATCTGACAGCTGTGGTCCAGACCCTGGTGCATCGTATATGGTAACTGCTGATTCGACTTCAACCGTCCGGACGTCTCCCCCTCATGGTCCGGACACACGCGCATCTGATATGGAAATTGCGTGTTGAAGTTTAGCCGTCCGGACACTCCTCCCCCTGGTCTGGACGCGCGAAGCCTATTATGGAAATTACTTACAGCGGACGTGCGTCCGTCCAAACGATCGAGCCATCCCGTCTGGACGATGTTCTTATACAGGAAAGATTTGTCCCTTCCGGACGGCCATGGTCCACCGTCTGGACGGCTCCCAGGCAAAATTTTCCTGACGCTCATTCTGACCCCCAGCCTATAAATAGCGGTCCTTGGGCACTTAGAGCTGCAAGAATTCGGTGTGAATTCCATTAGAGTTCAGAGACGTGATATCTCCTCTGAAGCCGTTTTTCAAGTGTGCTATGCTGCAAACCGAAGTCTATCTTAGAGGTCGGCTCTAAGGTAAGGAGTTCCATTGAAGACCCCTTTAGGTAGGTGAACCTGGTTGGGAAGGGTTCGTGTTGGGTTACACGTCAGAGATCAAGGTACGACCACTGCATTGGTACATGTGAGTGTTACTGTCTTGTACCTAGCTTTGTCTTCTGAATAGTGGAATTCCTGGGTTTAGCTGCCCCGGAATGGTTTTTATCTTAATTGAGTTTCCACTTCGTCAACAAAAATATCTGTGTCCTTTACTTTCCGCTGTGCTTTAATTTTTGTTGACACTTGTGCACACACTTTACTTTTAGAAGTCATTTCAATTTTTCATACTCCATTGGCCTCTTTGGTGGCCTCCACTGCACGTGCGAAGAAACATGGTAGTATGATGTAATTATCTTATTGTGACAAATGACAATATTGACATTAATTAAGACATATATTCACATATATATATAATGAAAAACACAAGTTATTAGCGATCAAATTGTATCAAACTTATACGTATATATGCTGCCACAAAAAAACAAACATCAAATGCTGCTCGATCTTTAGATCATGCTTACACCAATTTACGTACAATAATATTATACAATTCTGTGCATATACAGCGATAAGTGCATACAGCAAATACACTTATCTGCATATGCGGATAATAAAGGGATAATATTTTTGCTAATCGCATTAGTATCTGCATATGTGGATAGCGGATAAGTGCAAACAGCGAATGCGGGCGGTTATTATATGCCCACATTTTTACCCACAACTTCAAGATAAGTCAATTTAAGGGAAAAATTTACTTAACCCTCTTGAATTTACATCACATTTGTAATAACTCTTATAAACTTAAAAAACTATCAATTTAGTATATCTATCTTTCAATTTTACCACTCCGTTAGGATTTTCCGTTAAATCCTAACGGATGGGTGACACAATTCTCAAAATATTCCTCCTTTTTTTTGGAAAAAAAAAATAAAAAATTGCAATGATTTAGGCGTTGGCTAGGATTTAACGGAATTTGCAAAAATACTCACGCCCAAATCTTTCAATATATATATATATATATATATATATATATATATATATATATATGTTTATTTTTATTTTTATAAAAAAAGTTTGTAGTTTGGGAATTTTGATAGGATTTAATGAAAAATTTGAACGGAATGGTAAAATTAAAAAAAATAATAATAAAAAATTGAAAGATGGATATACTAAATTGAGAGTTTTTGAAGTTTAGGAAGATAATAATTGCAAAAGTGGCAACAATTCAAAGAATTAAGTATAGTTTCTCTTAAATTTAATTATTTAATTTCGGAGGCATTACATAACATCCCTTTAATTGTGTCATATATCTTATATTCATAGATACTTATAGATTTTGGAGGTATTTTATGAAGATATTGACTTATTGATGGATGTAAGTACATGACTATGACAGGAGAGTCTCTCCCTGGACCGGTGCGTGTGGGTCATGGCTTGTCTTCCAGGGTGCGGTTGGGGTTTTTTGGTGGTTCCAAGGTCTTCCGGCGAGTTTCTGCTCAAAGAAGGTCTTCGATGGCGGCACGTGGTCTGCACGCAATGTCCCTGGCAACGGCGTCACCCAACGCCGGTCTCGATGTTGGCTTCTGTTTTAGGGTGTTTATGTTTTTCCTAATGTGTTCACAGTTTTCCCCTGTGATGCTTAAATGTTATTGGACTATTTGTTGGCGTAAGTATTATATCTGCCATATTTTATTTGTTAAGTGTGCTTTATTGTAAAGAGGGGATTATTGTTTGTCCCGTAATGATTATGTATTGTTTAGGTCGCTATACAAGTCAGATTTATCTGGCTTAGGATATGGGGTCTTACACCTCATGTTATTGTCCTTGTTCTGGGCTTTTTGATTCAACGAAGAACATTTATTCTGTTAAAAAAGAATATCCACCGTCTAACAAATGTGTATCTGGATTAAAGTTTGATTCCTCTCAATATATGATTAATAATTCCATCTTTAGAGGGACAATGTTAGTGAAACCTCGATCTCTTCGTTGTTCGTAAATTACAAATCGCTCCTATCTGATATTAAAATTAATTCAGAGTTCTTAATTTTTAGCTTAATTTATAAATCGCTCTCTGAAGTCAAATTTTGTTAGGTACCACGTTAGTACTAATAAGATGACGACACGTGTCGATTAAAATAAAAAAAAAATAAATATATATTAAAAATATAAATAAATAAAACTTTAAAAAATTATTTTTTTATACTAACTTGGCGCCTAATGAAATTTGTCAAAATTTTTAATGAATTTGACTCCAAAGAGCGATTTGTAAATTAAGTCAAACACAGTGATTTTTGAATTAATTTTGATATCAAAGATAGGGAACAATTTGTAATTTATTTGAGCCAAACCCAGGGACAATGATGCAATTTTGATACCATATGACAAACAACCCACTAACATAAGTAGACGGAAGGATTAATTTTACAATATCATAAAGTCGAAGGACTAATTTGATAAAGACCAAAAGCACTATGACCAATTTTATATTTAACCCTTATTTATGACATTACAACGGAATTGAACAGTATCATATATATAATTTAGATAAGGATTAAATACATATTTGCCCCCTGTGCTTTACGACTTTTATTTTTTGCACCTTAAGTTTCACTTTTTATCAAATTTGGTACCGGTAGTATATGAAAAGACGGAAATAGTACCTCCGTCTGATTTCCTGTTCAAAACTAACGTCCAGCCATGTCATCCTAGAGGTGTTGGCGTGCATACGCGACACCTGTCCCCGTGATACACTTCAGCGCTGACGTGGCTATTATTTTTCTTTATTATTATTTTAATGATTTCTTTTATATATATATATAAATAAAAATAAAAATAAAAAAATTCTGGGGCACCGCTCAGCCACCCCTTTGGGCCACATGGGGGTGGCTTGCTACCCCCATTTTGGCCAAGGGGGTGGCTAAGGCCATTTTTGGGGGTGGCCGAACCACCCCCAAGGGCCAAAATGGGGGTGGCCGAAACCACCCCCATTTGGCTTGGGAGTGGCTCGGCCACCCCCGATGGCCAAGGTTTTTCTCACTTTGGCCCTTGGGGGTGGCCGAACCACCCCCATGGGCCACGGGGGTGGTTCGACCACCCCCAGGCCAAATGGGGGTGGCCGGCCGCCCCATGTGGCCTAAAGGGGTGGCTCGGCCACCCCAACAATTTTTTTTTTTTTTTTTTTTTCAAAAAAAAAAATCTTTAAAATAATATATATTGATTTTTTTTTTTGACATATCCGCACAAGAAGAGGAGGGGGATTCAAACTAGTAACTTCCATTTCATGTGGCGTGGTCTCCAGGCGATTGAGCAATACCTTGGGAACAAAAATATATTAATTGTGTACAAAGTACCATGTGTGATATATTTATAAAACCAAGGTACAATTTCTGGTAATTATTTAAACTACAGGAGGCACATCATGAAATATATAAAACCACATGGGTATACATTGGGAAAAAAATTGTGTTTAAGTAACAAACATTTGGTTATTTTTTGGGTTATATCAAGTGGCCACGCAGATTATTTTGTGTTTCCAATTGTTACACAGAACTGATAGCATTTTATTTATTTTTTTATTTTTTTTATGAAGGGTTCAATTTTTGGCAACATATTATTTTCATACACGACAGGCATATAGGTTACTTTTGGTTCAAAACATGCATACCAAATATTGTTTGTGTACAAAGTACCATTTGCGGTATAATTACAAAAGCAAAGTATTATTTTCTGTACTTATTTAAACCACATGGGTCACATTGTGAAATTTATAGAACTATAGGGGTATCTATTGGAAAAAAAAATGTGGTTCTTAATTTTAAGGCTTTTTTTTAAAAAAAAAAATAAAAAAATAAAAAAATTATCGGAAAATATATAGGGGTGGCTCAGCCACCTCCATTTGGATTTGAGGTGGGTCAGCCACCCCCATTAGGCCTGGGGGTGGCCGATCGGCCGGTTTGGGGGTGGCCAAACCACCCCCATAATTTTTTTTCCTTCAAATTAAGAACCATAATTTATGGTCACAATCTATCAATTTTTTACAATGTCAATCCTCCTGTCTAAATTCAACGTTAAATTCCAATAGAAAAAGTAAATTTCCAAAATACCATTCCTCTCTAATTTTTTACGGAACAAGGTGACCCATTGACCCACCGTTGGTCGCGTTCGACCCACTACGGGTCAACCATTTTTTTTAAAAAAAAAAAATATATTTTTAATAATTAAATCAATGTGTTTTTGTAATTTTATAAACATCTTAGGGGTATAAGAGACATTTTACTCGTTCACCATTTGATTTAACCCTGAATTTGGATGGAATGGTTGATATTGCAAATAATTGAAAGATGGTGGCTATAAATTGACACTTTTTAAAGTTTAAGGGTATGATTTCAAAAGTGATGAAAGATCAGGGGTGGTAAGTGAAATTTTTCCATAATTTTAAGTTTTTTTTAGTATTATAATTTTTTTTTCTATAACATAATATAGGTGTTCTAATATGACATAATTAAATTTTAATTTTATCTTGTTATATACTTCGATACTATATTTTCTATTATGAACTGTGAAACTGCTACTTGGTAGGCGCAGCAAGAAGCAGTCAATGTAAATGCTTTAGATGTGTCCGATGTGAATTAAGCAGCAAACGGTGTTGGCCCTTGTGGGTGATGAACCCAATGATTACATGATCAGGGAAAGCCGTGAGCATGAATGAATTAAGGCTCTCTTTGTTTTTTGGCGTCAATTATTTTCTGAAAAATACTTTTTGTATTTTTTGGTGTTTGGTGTAATCGAAAATGATGGTCAACAGAAATCATTTTCAGTTTAACCGAAAAAATCTATTTAATTTTTAAAAAATGGTTTACGATTTTTAAAACCGTAATTAAATCGTTTTTTGAATTTAAACTTCTTATTCTTGCATGTATGTTTGTAGGAATCCGCTACTACCGACCATTGGAGTTTGTTGTTAGGCCGAATCTGTCGCCGAATGTCCCCAAATTTCAGGATCCGGTCTCCAGATTCCGGCGACACTAACTGGAATCCGACGGAACTAGCTAGATTCTGGCTAGTGTTGTCGGAATCCGGCCGCTCTTGCCGAAATTTGGCCAGTGCCGCCGGATTCCAGCCACCATCGTCGGAATCTCATCGATAGTCGTTTTCGTCGCCGATAACTTTTTGGTACGAGCCAAACACTGAAAAATATTTTCAAGGAAATCAATTTTTTTTTCTAAAAAATAATTTCGTTGAAAATATTTTTCGACGAAAATATTTTACATCGAAATAAAAGAGCATTAAATTTCTAATGCTTGCATGCAAATTTGTGAAAATCCACCACCGCCGGGTATTGGAGTTTGTTGGTAACTAGAATTTGTCGTCGAAGATCCCAAGATTTTGGGATCCGGTCGTCGAAATTCGATGGCACTGGTAGGATTCCAGTCAGTGTCACCGAAATCTAGCATAGTGGCATGGTTGGATTTTGAAAACTGTGCCATATTCCGGTGACACAAATTGGAATCTGGCGGCACTTGCCAAATTCAGGCCACTGTCCCTAGAATCCAGCTAGTGCCCCAGAATCTCGTCGCCGGTCGTTTTCGCTGTCGGTATTTTTTTTTTTTTTTTTTAACGAGCGAAACATCGAAATTTTTAAAGAAATCATTTATTTAACCCTTAATTTTACATTATCATAAAGTCGAAGGACTAATTTGATAAGGACCAAAATCACTCGGACCAATTTTATATTTAACCCTTATTTATAACAATTACAACGGAATTGAAAACCATATATATATTTAGATAATTAGATAATTATGTTGCTTTAGTTTTGAGGCTTGACGTCGCTTTCTGCATCAGCAGGGGGACAATTATGCCCAGCACTCCTGGCAGTAGGAGGAGGCTTTCGGAGAGAGTGAGGGCAGGAATGGTTGCCGCCGGGCCCACCTGAAAGAATTCTAGGATCTCGAGATCGTCCACCTTGGTATCCCCCATGTCCGCCACCAGCAGGTTTTCCTCCAAATTCACCGTATTTGGCATAATCTACTCCATTGGCCTCTTTGGTGGCCTCCACTGCACGTGCGAAGAAACATGGTAGTATGATGTAATTGTCTTATTGTGACAATATTGACATTAATTAAGACAAGTTATTAGTGATCAAATTGTATTAAACTTATATGTATATATATGCTGCCACAGGAAAACAAACATATATCAAATGCTGCTCGATCTTTAGATCATGCTTACGTACGTACAATTCTGTGCTTCAATATATTACATATGTGTTTCAGAAGTCCTACAAAATTACTTTATGAGTAAGCAAACGCAGATGTTTTAAGTTATGAGTGATCCCAACATACCTTTTCTCGGGTGAGAGGAAGTCTTAGCCAGGTCTCTCGCTGACACCTCCGAAGAGATGAGAAGAACAATAGCCAACAAAAGACCCAGCAAAAGAAAGGCCTTGGTACCCATTTTTCTTAGCAAACAGAACTGTTTAATCAAAGAAATTATTGGAGAGTACGTGATGATAAGATCAGTCTTTCCTTTCTTTATTTGTAGGCCAAATTAAATTAAAGAGAGCACGTGAAAAAAGTTAATTTGGAAGGCCCTACAATATTGTCGTTGGTTGTTGAGTTGTGTCCTTCTTTCTAATTTTTGGTCACTAATTTGGAAAATCTGTCCATTTCTTTCTAATTTCAACCCCTCACCGTTCCACAAGAGAGACAAAATTGACAAATGATGACTGGAAATTTCATCCCCTCACCGTTCCACAAGGCCCTACATTAATAATATTGTCGTTGGACGTTGTTGAGTTATGTCCTTCATATCATGATCCAATCGAATCTATTCACATGATTTCCTGGGGATGCACCATTATTAAACAAGTGGAAAAGTTGCGTTCTTTTGTTTTATTTTTTATTTTTATTTTTTAATGAATAAAATGAATCAGACAAATTAAAACTCATGTACGTTTACAACAGGATACAGACACTTCTTAGGATCCCCAAGAAAACCGATTAGGTTACAAAATACAACCGATCGATCTTCATATCAAATTTCCAATACTTCATTAAGTGGATGAATGTTCCATTTTTCGTCTTCCTAAAAACCAACATTTTGATTCCCTTATTGTAATGCAACTTGAACTGTTAAGTAAATGTATATACAACAGATATCGCATTAATCAGAGTAAATAACACACAATAATCCTTTTTTTTTTTTTTTTTTTTTTTTTTTTGTGATTCCCTTCATGTGAGATATGTCAACTGACACATGAAAACGATTAGCAAGAAATTCACTAATTGACCAAAAGATGGAGTACAGAATTAATCATAACGAGAAAAAACTACTCAAATCTCAAAGTCCAGTATTGGGAACAAAATTATACTTATAGAGTAAATTAAACTAAAAGCTTGTGTGGAAAGAGTGTCCAAAAACATATATATATATATATATATATGTATCATATCTCTACGTATACATATGGTTAATATTGTACATAAATTATGCACTTAGGATCGTAACATAGCATAAAGCTATGCACCAATATCCACAAAAGCCCACTCTATCGATATTGACCCAATGATCAATATTCAACAACTTAACACTATGCTCATATATGGTACCAAGACATTTTAATTCAGCGAGAAATGATACAAATACATCTCCTACTCAATACTCATCTCTTACCTATCTCATTCTCAAATCCAACATTGAGTTTGTGGGACCCAAATGAAACCTTGATTGTATGGAAATGGGTAGGGATAAATGTATAACATGTCCCAAAAATTCAGCCTATATGTTGTTTCCTACGTAACTCGATGACAAAGTGGTAACCCATTCGATCTCATACTCAACAAGCTGCGTCTGAACCCATATTCTATGTTGAATCTAACTCTGATACCAAATAATACAAAATTTAGATAGAATTCACCCTTAAAAATCAGCTTGCAATGAAAGAGTGCTAAAAACTTATATGTACATAATTAAAATTGCTTTTAAACTATGTAGAACACTTAAGATCATTACTAGTCTTATGTTTGATTGCTAGAAAACATAGGAAAATTATATATATATATATATATATATATATATATATCTGACCCTGGAGGAATTCCTATATATATTCAATGAAACAATTGGATTAGGGAATTCAGATGTTGTTAACACCCTATTCTATACTATCATAGAACACTTCATTGGAACCCTAGTCACCTTACAACTTGGATCCATGACCAGAGAAGTAACCTAAGATGCCCAACCCTAAGTGATTTTAGATGGTACAAGGATGTATTCATCTCTAGAGTTATGTTAAGGGAAGACAGTAACCACTGTTCTGAAAAGAAAAATTCATTAACGGTTTACCCCATCTATTTGCCCATAAAATCAAACAGTATTCTCTGTTTGCTTCCTTATGTTAAGGATTTTAACGAAGGAAAGATTACTACTAAGGCCAGACCAATCTAGATGAGACAAGAGGCTATGGAATTCTAGCAAAACAAAATAAATGATTTATTACGCAAAGGCATAATTTGTAAAAGTAAGTCTCCTTGGTCTTGCTCAGCCTTTTATGTTAAAAAAAAATGTTGAACTAGAAAGGGGAGCTCCAAGATTGGTTATCAATTATAAGCCTATCAACAATACTTACAAAAATTGAAAAAACTTCTTACAAAGAAGGAAACAACTAAAGAAAACACAAACGAAATAAGTCTAAGTAACACATTAAAATGATTTGATAAACCAAATAAACAAATCACAATCAATGATTTGCAACTAGAAGTAAATCAAATCAAGTCTGAAATTAAAATACTTAAGAAAGAAAATCAAGAGTTAAAACAAGATGTAAACCTCTTGAAAATTGAACAAAAACTTAAGACTGCCTCAACCAATCAAGATGATGATAGCAGCGCTGGATCTTCTGATAATGAAGAACCACCTAATGAGAGCACATTACAATTTGAAGAAAATTGTCTAAGCCTTCTTAACCGAATCCAAATAAAAAAATGGCATTCAAAGGTTAAAATCAAAGTTCAAGATTTTGAGTTCACTGTCACCATCTTGATCGTCATACGTGCATATTTAAACCGTATACAAGAATGACTAGTTCCTACGAAGTATTACAGTAAGTCTAAGATCTGCCAATGGCAGTAAAATGCAAATTAATTTTGAGATAAGCAAAGCCCACATATGTCAAGACAATATTGTTTGTTTCAAACCTTTCTTTGTCTTAGTTAAGAACATGGCTGACAAAGTCATACTAGGTCTTCCTTTAGATGATGACAGATTAATTACCTATCCTTTAGATGAGAACGTCAATTTAAGTTTTTGATAAAACAAGAACTTAACCAGTTGAATGCTTACAAAAACAATTCAATTTTTTAGTCTATTAACTTAATCAAATAAAAAACTCAACAATTAGGGTTTTTGCAAGAAGAGATTAAGGTTAAAAGAATTGAAGATCAACTAAGTCAAAAGATCCTCCAACAAAGAATGCAACTCTTTGAAGATAGGATCAAGAGTGAAGTTTGTTCTGACCTCCCTACTGCCTAAGTGGCTAGTTATCTGCATTCTAAGTTCATACTTGCTATTGTTTTATTTTATTCATCCCTGTGTTAAGCTCTTGCTTTTGTACTAGCAGGACCACCAAAATAGTAAATCTCGGTCCAAACGATAAGTCCCAGGAGAGAGGCACGAGCGGTGGGTATGAGAGGGTATGTGTACAAATCATAGGTAGAATAAGAGTAAGACACAGTTAAAAGTAGAAGAAGATCAGTAAATGGTTTGAGCTGATAAGTTCAGATTACTCTTTTACTTGTTAAGATGAATAGATTGTTCAGATCTAACTCATCAATAAGCTCTAGGTCTTCTATGGGAAGGATCCCAGAGATCGTTAATGAAGAACAAGTTGAGTACAAGTCAAATGACTCCAACATCGACTTCAATGATTGGAACATCCCTAGGGTTCCTAGTAAAGAAATTTACAGGAAAAAATGGTCAATGACATCGTTCAAAAGTGAATATCATGTCAAAACCGTTGAACAAGTCTATGCTCTAAGCAAGGAGCATGAAACATGCCAGCTCTTTAGCCTTGAGTTCATTAGAAAACATAAATTTGATGGTCCTAACTACATCCATATCGGATTAGTTCAAGTTGTTGTTAAGCCCTTAACAAGAAAAGGCCTCAATGCCTTAGTCTTGTTATGTCTACGAGATGCAAGATTCACTGATTTCAGTGACAATATTCTTAGAATAATTGAGTCTGGTCTATATAACAGTTAAATTCACTTAACGACCAATAAGCAACTCTATGAGGAAGAATTAGGGATGGCCAGGTATAAGCACCTGGAGTCTGCCCCTCAAGCGTAAACAAAACGTGAGAGTCCCCTTTTGGTATTAGAGCCTAAAAAAGACTGTCGATCCTCTCACTCTTCGAGTACCGATAAAGAGAGGCTCTCCTGCGGCAGTTGCGGGTATGTTCAAGTGCTAGTGCCTGTATACTTTGGTAGGTAAGCGATGCTGCCGTCCGCCCCTAAAATGGCATAGTATCGTGGGATTTAGGGTTGGCCAGGTATAAACACCCTGGTGTCTGCCCCTCGAGTGTAAACAAAACGCGAGAGTTCCTTTTTGCTTTCTTAGTGGGCTTCTTGCCTTTTGAAGAGGTAGAAGATCCTAACTTAGAATCCTTGGAAGCTTGTTGATTGGCTCATACGGGTGAGCCTGAACTTATGTCAAAGTAATGATAATGATAATAATAATAATAATAATAATAATAATAATAATAATAATAATAATAATAATAATAATAATAATAATAATAAAATAATAATAATGACAATAACACTAATAATTAATTAATGCTAACAAGTTACTGCAACAATGTTAAACATTTCATGCAAGAGCACTTTTCACAATCAAAGGCGAAAAATGTTCTGTTCATAGTGAAATATCTAGTCTAACATCTATGCGTGCTGTACGATGGGTATGCACAAAAACTAGTAAACAAAGCTAGAAAGGCCTTAATACTATTGCAATTCCTTTATTTCTTTAATAAGAGAGCAAGATAACAAAATATAGAATCATTTGTTAACTAGACAACAAGGCCCCCTAAGCCCCTCTTCTAGTTTCTAACACCAGCCAGAGATGATATTGCTTAAACAATTACCTTTCAGAAATGAATGAAAAGTAATTTGTTGACTAGGCAGCGAAAAACATCTCCCTCACCTAATTATAAATAGAGACCAAAACGCTAACTCAGAAATACAAACTCAAAGTCAATTTTATTTTTAGCTAGCCTTGTTCCTAGTTGCCAACTTAGCACAATCCACCCATGGCACAAAAGTTTCTACCAAAAAGAGTCACCAATTTATTCTTAGTATTGGTTCTAGCCACCGCCATATATTTAGCAAAAGCCACCAACCTTAGTACCATAGCCGCCAATGCCATGGTCATCCGAGTTGCAGGTATTACCAACAAGGCTAGGATATTCATCCAATTTAACCGTCTTTGTTACCATTGATAGCTACAAAGTGTGCCTTGTTGAGAAATGGTTTTGATCAACGTAGTGGTGTTGATTTCCATGAGACATTCAATCCAATGATTAAAGTATGGAAAATAAAGAACAAATATTTTTGGTGACGAAGTGGAAACTCTTTAAACAAAGAGAAAAATTACTCTGGGATAGCCAAACCCAAAAATCTACTATTCAGAAGTAATAGCTAATTACAAGACACTTGTACTCACAAATCCCATTGTAGTAGTCGTACCTTGAACACTAACACATACCCTATACGTGAGCGCCTTCCAACCAAACCTCATGTCTGAAAGGTTCTTCAATAGACTCCTTTAGCTTAGAGCTCCTTTCTAAGCTTAGAGCTCCTTTCTAAGCTAGACTTCAATGGTTGATCAAATTACACATAATAACTCTAAGAGAGCTAGCAAATATTAGAATTTATGCATAAACACCCTCTCTTAGCACATTAAAAATTCTACATTAAATTCTTACAAAAGCACAGCTTATGAGCCTCTTTAAATAGGTTACATAAATTCTAATTCTACTTAAACTCAGATTTGCATAGACGGTGGCTGGAACTTGCTTCTAGGAGTCCGGACCCCAACTGAAACTTCATAAATCTCTGAAGCCCGTCCGGACCTGGAAACCCTAGCATCCGGACGGTTGCATAAAGTAGTTCCTTCGTCCTCAATTACCGCATATTTGTCCGGACCCTATGCGAACGGAAACTTATTGACTTCAGCGTCTGCTGGGCCACCCGAACCTTTTTCGGACCTTGATCTACTGACTTCAACATTTGTTGTGCCGTCCGGACCTATTCCAGACCTTGAGCTACTGATTCCACCGTCTGCTGTAGCATTCGGACCCTTATTGAACACTGAGTTTTTGACTTGGACGTTCGGACGGTCTGTAGGAAAAACTGACTTTTTTGAGCTGTAAAGTCTCCAGAATATTTCCTTCTCCAGGATGTTTCCTTCTTAGTGATATTTTGTGTAGATTATTTCTTTGTTTAGCCACTTCCATATTGGAATTAAATCTTCTGCAAATATTCTTCTAGAATCTTCTGGAATAATGGTGTCCTTGTTATGGAAATTCTTGTAAAGGAATTCCCTTATATGGAAGTGTTTTTGTTAAGACAGAATGAGCCAATTAAAATAAACCAACAAACTCTTCATTTGGCCATTTTGGAACAAAAACGACTTAAACCAAAAATTAAAATTAGTTCCCCTTTTTGTCCTCAGCAAGACAAAGAATAGACAAGTAATAAAGCCAGAAATAAAATAAACCACAACGGGTTTAATAGTAGTGAACAAATAACATAATTGTTCAATGTAGCTCAGAAATAAAGTAGTTTATCAAAAAGTTGAAAAACATAATAAGTGACACACACTTATTCTTCCTCATCATCAGATACCAAATACCGAAGCATTTTGCTATGTTGATATTTACCTGGTCTACTTTATTATCCAGCACCTGGTACTGCGTATGCCCAACATCCATGTGCCGCTGCAGTTGGGCATCAGACTTCATCACAGTCTTCTTGCCAAAAGCTCATTTTGGTTGTCTTCAGGCCATGCGATGGTATGTCTTTCACAAATATCTTGCATATTCTTGTCACCAAACCTCCATAAGGTAAAGCAGACTGATTATCCTCTAGGGATTCCATCATTGTCTGAATGGCAAATAGAAGTCTGGCTCTCTTGAGAGTGAGGCTAGAGTGATAAGATATAGGCCAGATGTTCTGGACCATTATGCGAGCCAGAAGTCACTGTGGAGACTGCAGCCAGCCAATAGGAAGATATGTCTGATTGGGTCCCCAGACTTGTGTTCCAGTAGGATCAAAGAATGCTAACAATTCTTCCCAGGATGGAGCATTATCAAGATCTGGGAAGGGGATCCCAAGTGGATGCACTAGAGGTATGTCAGTCACTAAGCTGATAAGATCAGGGTCAATCCTGATTTCAACACCGCGAATAGTGGTCTTGAGCACTGGACACTGCTGTAAAATATCAACGATCTCCAAGTGAAGATAGAACTCACGAACTATCTTT